>VZTE01006372.1:26165-58890 GCA_013397775.1 Eulacestoma nigropectus | reverse complement strand
TTTTTTTTTTTTCCCCAATCAGTGTCTGTGGAGCTCCACGCCAGGGGATTACCAGCCAGTTTAAAGCATTAGTGACTCTCAGCATCTATCAGAGGAGAACATTTGGTTGAATGGAAGCCAGCCTTTGATGGAATTGGAGAATAATTATTTCCATCAATAATTACTTTCAAGCCCAGAAGAAATGGTTCCTGGCACGTTGCAGGACAGGAGTCCTTGATTGCCTCGAGGCCAATATGTTTTAACCCCAGGACCTGGAAATCCCATTAGTGGGAGCAGAGTCTGGGTGACAAGGATGTCACTTGCCATGCCCAGGTCCTGGCAGTGGTGTTCCAGCCTGCTGCCAGCCTGGGGATGAACCCTCCTGCCTCCGCTGCTGGAGTGCATTCAGCTCAGACTTCGCACAGGTCATTAATCTGGGGACGTTTTTAATGGATCCTAGTGATTGAGCCTTAGAAGGCTGTTCTTAAAAGGGGTTTGGGAAAGGCCGCAAGCCAATTAGCTGGCACACAGAAAACAATTAACCATGTAGCTTCCTGGATGATTAAAAATAGTGGATATGTTGGGAAGCGACTGGAGGATTTACTACAAACAGACTTTTTAAAGCAAGAGGGACTATTCACCTCCTGCATGTTCTGCGCCAGAAATATTTCACCCAGCTTCGCCCTCTACCCCGATCCCTGTCCCTTGAATTTGGCTGTGCATATCCTGAAATATTCAGGCATTAAAAAAATGGGCTCCAAGGAGGAGCTGGCTATTAAAGAAAGTGGATGCTTGTTGAGAGAGAAAACACAGGTGGAAAGAGAGGGGGGACCCTTCTATAAGTGCTCCTGTGCCAACTCCAATCCCAAGAAGTGTTATTCATGGCTGAGGCAGGCAGCAGGATGTTCCCTGGGGCATGCAAGACTCTGGCCATGCCTAACTGGGGCTTTTTCACATCACAGTGCTCTTTAACCACCCTCTTGCCCCCATTTAACCCCCAGATATGCAGCACACACCTGGCCCTGGCTCCTTGTTCCTATCTCCACAGCCCATGTGTTATGCCTGTGGTGGTCTCTGCAGCCAAAGCATAATCCTTTGCTGTGGCTGCAGGGCTGGCAGGAGGACATCCCAGCCTCCCCCTGCTCTGGTGGGATCCACATGGCCTGGGGACTTCAGAGTGTTGCTTTCCAAGGAGAGGAGGTAGGTCTGGTGGCAGACACAGCCACGGGACTTTGCAGAGCTGACCCTAAACTGGCACGCATAGCCCAATCCCGGGATTGGCTTTAAAATGATAATGGCAGGAAACAGGGACACTTTTAGTGCCAGCTGAGCCCAACCTACCCTGGGTGTGACCCCACAGCCAGGCTGGGCCTGGGCATTCCCATGCTTGCTTTATCTATTCCATAATGCTCTGGATGACCCCAAACCCCAGTGTTTTCAGCACCCCTGCTGGGTACCGTTTATGGCTTTCCATTAATCTTTTCATTCTTTGAAATAAACATCTGCAGGGCCTGGAAACCTATTTACTTTCCTCCCGAGTGTCTGCATGTAGACTTGTTTGGGTTTGTTTTCTCCATTTAGCTTCTTTTCTCCATTTGAGCTTGCTCAAGCCCCAATGTTTCTTAGAAACCACTCACTCCAGGCTTTGCCCGCCTTTGCTTTGCTCTGCTCCTTGCCAGCTCCTCGGGCTTTTGCAAGCACTGACCTGGCCCAGGTGGTTCCCCTTAGCTCTGCTGGGCTGTCCCAGGTGCTCAAGGTTGAGCTGTCAGCGGGACCAGGTGTGTTCACTAGCCCAGCACCTTATTCATAGGAGTGGAGAAGTTTGATTCCAGTTGAGGGATGAGGATGTGTGGCAAGGTGTTATCAAGGCAACAGCAGGTTTGGAAAATTACATTTGAAATGCAAAAGGTTTTTTTTCCTATCAGAGTGCAAAATCTGTGCTGCCTCTGCAGAGCTGGAGATCTAAACCCCACAATGCAGGAGAAGATGTCCTGACTGGCTCCTGTTTTCTTTTCCCATTGGATTGGATTTGGCCCTGTGCTGTCCAGCTGCCCCTTGGCTGCATGATGCTTGTGGCATCTCTGCCTGAACAATGAGCACAGCATGCCTGGGCTGGGGTGCAGCTTGGCTTGGAAACGGGGCATTCCAGAGCCTTGTTGGAGCATTTCCCACTGCAGGGCTGAGCACTGAGAGCAACCTGCAGCTCTCCTTGACAGCAGCTCAGGTCCTACCTGCGAAAAGGAAAGGAGATTCCCCAGGACGTGGGGAATGACCCTAGCTGAAGGGATGGCTCCTGATGGCTCTTTCTCTCCTCTTGCCCCGGCAGTGGGACGCTCAGCTGCCTGCCGTACCCTGCGGAGGACGGACGTGCTGAGAAGCTGAGCAGCTGTGTGGTCAGGGAGCCCTCCAGCACCAATGGCTGTGTGAAGGGGAGGGAGAGACGAGACCATGCCCACCGCAGGTCACGCAGGTAGGAGCCAGGGCCATGAGCGGGACCACCCTGGAACACGGGGGTGGCAGGGGAGGTGTCCATGGCTATTTACTCAGCCCCTCCGGGGTGTGTGAGAGCTGGGGGTGGCTTAAATGGCTCAATGTGGGCACAGAAAATGTATGCAATTGTATGAAATCCCTGTGCGTGTTTGCAGGGACAAACCTACAGCTCACTTCTACTCCAGGGCTTGCTCTTACAGCCTCCTTCAGAATCTTCCAAGACCTACCAGCACTCCTTTGCACTACCAGGTCTGCTGGGAATCGCCCTCAGCAATTCCCCTCTCGCCATGCCTAGAGCAGCTCAGCAGCATTGCCTTCATTAGGACACAGCCTCGTTATCAGCTTGTCGTTAGTCCCTGACTGCTTGAGAGGGGAAAAATGAACGGAATGTTGTAAATTAAGCAGCTGGGGTCTCTGAGCCTGCTCAACTGTCTCTGGGATTAAAGCCTCTCTGGTTAAAGATGCTGGAAAGAAAGACCAAGAAAGCACATTTCATATCTTCAGATTTCAGGCCAACCAGAACAATAATCTAAAGCACATTTTTAATTAGACTTTGATTATAATCACGGAGGAACAATTAAAGTCAGATCAGCGCAGGGGAGAAAGCTGCCACATCAAAGACAAAAGACTTTATCTGGGGAGAGGGAGAAGGGCTCTGCAGAAACAGCCTGTGGCTGCATGGTCAGGTGTTCCTCTCTGCTCTCCCTTGGCTGTGGCAATGCCCAGCTGTGTCCGTGGGTGTCTTTGGGCAGGTGTCTGAGCTTAGCAACAATGAGACGTCCTGGAAAATGCATGACTTCTGTCTGCATTGAGGTGGAAGGCCCGCTGAGCCCAAGGTGTGCCACATTCTCTAATGGTGCTGCTGCTGGTCCATGAAATCCTTGGGAGGAGGAGTATGTGGGTGCTCCATGGGGTCACGCTATGGTTGCACAGTGGATTTACTGAACCAGAAGCACTCGTTATCCACAGCTCACAACTGAAGCATTAGCTTGCAGTTTCATTTTGAGGCGCTTTTATTTTTTTTCCAAAGTGTATTAAAAGCGCTAAGCAATTGAGTTTTTATGACAGTGTAATTTCATTGGTAATTCAAGCCCTGGATGATCAAGTGTTGAGGGGTGGTAGAGTCTGAGTGTCTCCCCCAAAGTGTCATTTGCTCTGCATTAGGACTTTTGTTAGCAATAATGTTTGTTCTTTCTGCAGAAAACTGCTCAATTTTTGGCCTGTTTCTGTAGTGAAGATCTCACAGCATTCTCCAACCATGGGGCTGCTTCCACCCATCCCTTGCTCCTGGCTTTTCCCAGTGGCAGGAAGTGAGGAAACTGAGACACAAACCCAGCACCCTCAGTGATTTTTCAGAGGCCCTGGGGAGCTCTCTGTGCCCCCACAAAC
Organism: Eulacestoma nigropectus; assembly: GCA_013397775.1. Classification (NCBI taxonomy): domain Eukaryota; kingdom Metazoa; phylum Chordata; class Aves; order Passeriformes; genus Eulacestoma; species Eulacestoma nigropectus. The sequence goes on along the minus strand of VZTE01006372.1, from coordinate 55,032 downwards.
CTTGGTCCTGGATCCATTTGGGGATTCAGAGAGATCTGTGGATCTGTTTGAAGATCCACATGGCTGATTTGGGCTGATTTAGGGATGCCACCAGGCTGCCACCAGCTGCCTCTGTCTTTACAAGCATTTGCTTTAGTTAATGAGTAGCCACAGAGTATCTGTCATTTTTTTCAGCCCAATGCTCTGAATTAATTAACCACGGTATTTGCTTTTCATTGAAACATAACATGATTCAGCATCATATGTTTAAAGAAGAAATTAATTTGCAGGAGGGTTTATTTTCAAGGTTTAACAACTGTATAAGAGATGCATATCTCCTTCAATTACTGTAGTGTCTCAATAAATATATATGTATTTCTAATCAATTGCTACTTAACACATGTCAAGTCTTTATTATAGTTAGATGCATCTGGTTGCAATAATTACTGTATGCAAATTAAATGCCAATTAATTATTTAAAGCATATTTACAAAGAGCAACAAAACCTATAAATCTGTTTTGGAGTCGTTAACCTCAGCAAACATGTTTTAAGTAATCAGCATTGCTGTGGGGTAGCCGTCTTGTTATATCTCTATTAGACACTTCATTTAAACTGTGACTAAATAATTCATTAGAGGGTAATGAGGCAACACCCACACCCTTGGTCCACCATGAACACTGATCCTGCTGCCCCACGTCTCTGAGGTGGGGATGGCAGACAGTCACATGTGAGCCGATTCAGGGTTTATTTTTTGTAATTTTTAATGTTTTTTGGGTCTTTTCCCCCATTCTCAGCCCTTTGTGTGATGGGGAGCGGCCGCTGCCGGCTCGGGGGAAGAAGAAGAAAAAGAAATCTGGCCGCAAGAAGCGAAGGAGGTGCGAGAGCCATGGTGGTGTGAGGGGACAGGCAAGGCAGCCCTTGGCTGGGTGTGAAGGAAGAGGGTCATGAGGGAGCCATGGTGGTGTGAGGGGGCAGGCAGGGCAGCCCTTGGCTGGGTGTGAAGGAAGAGGGTCATGAGGGAGCCATGGTGGTGTGAGGGGGCAGGCAGGGCAGCCCTTGGCTGGGTGTGAAGGAAGAGGGTCATGAGGGAGCCATGGTGGTGTGAGGGGGCAGGCAGGGCAGCCCTTGGCTGGGTGTGAAGGAAGAGGGTCATGAGGGAGCCATGGTGGTGTGAGGGGGCAGGCAGGGCAGCCCTTGGCTGGGTGTGAAGGAAGAGGGTCATGAGGGAGCCATGGTGGTGTGAGGGGGCAGGCAGGGCAGCCCTTGGCTGGGTGTAGGGAAGAGGGTCAGTGAAGGAGGTGCGGGTGGCCATAGTGGCATGAGGGGTGTGAGGGGACCGGTAGGCCAGCCCTTGGCTGGGCATAAGGGAAGAGGATCAGTGAAGGATGTGAGGGTGGCCATGGTGGTGTGTGGGGTAGGAGGGGATGGCAGCCCTCAGCTGCGCGTGAGGGAAAAGGGTCTGTGTGAGGTGGAGGTGTGAGGGCCTGGGGATTCCAAAGCTCAGGGAGGTGCCGCCATCTTCTTGCCCTCCCCTCAGGGCAGCAGAGCTGGGTTGAGGCTCATCCCTGGGCTCATCCCTGGGCTCATCCTGCTCTGACCAGAAGCCCCCAGCCACTCTCCACCCTGGAGATGCTGCTGGTGGTGGGGTGAGTGCTGGGGTGGCTAGGATGGCTGTGATTAGCCCTGTGGTCCCTAATGCCCCTCCGCCCCCTCAGGTCTCCCTCCTACAGCCCTTCACCTGTGAAGAAGAAGAAGAAGAAAAGCTCCAAGAAGCGAAAAAGAAACAGGTATTTTTCCCTTGAAAATGTAATTCCCCACTAGCAGTGGCTGTTGGGGATTTGGAGAAGGGGTGGAAGGCACTGCTGCCTCGGGCAGCTGTTGGTCCCTGTGGGCTCTGTGAGCACTGGGCAGCCAAGGGGAAGCATAGCCAGAGTCCCTCTGGGCTAGGAGGGCGTGAAATGGGGTGTCCACTCAGTGCAAACAGAGAAACGTGCTGTTGGGGTGTGGGGACACAGAGATGGACAAGCCAAATCACGGTGAGGTCTGCGGAGCCTCAGCCTGCTGTCCTTGCTGTCCTGTTCACATGTCTCCATCCTCTGGAATGCCAGTAGGATCAGTGCTTAGCGCTTGCACTGGTCCCCATCCCTTCTCCCCAGCCTGCAGAGAGTGTCAGGATCAGGAAAAGGCTCAGACCAATTCCCCACATCCACATCCCAGTCTCCTCTCCCAACCTCAGTGACTGTTTCCACTTTCCCCTTCTGAAGTCCATTTTTAATTCAAAGAGCATGATTAAATTTTAAAATTGCAAATATTTCACTGTTTTCTCTCAGCTGTTAAACCAATATTTGAAGAGAACAGTGGATTCCATCTCCCTAAGAAGGTTCATGTATTTATAAAATATTGAACCAAAGAGAGAGGCTACCAAAAGTGGATAACAGGGTGAAAAGCTGAGCTTGAATCTCTAAAGAAGAACAAGGGAGAAGGAGAGACAAGGATATAGGAACTCCTTTAAAACACTTTCTTCCCAAGGAGGGATTCTTATGCTCTTTTGTGGATGCCATCTCCTGATGGAAGTCCTGGGTCAGAGACTCCTTGGCTTTGAACCTTTGGTGACCATTTATGCCCGTGCAAGCCAAGGATAAGCTGGAGCTGGTTCCATAAGACAGCATGATATGAACCATTCAGGACTGGTTACCAGTGGAGGTTGTTTCCAGACACCTGGTAGCATTTCAACTACAGACCCCAAGTGACTTTGCCAGAGGCAATCTCACAGCCCCTCCAGGCAGGACTTCAGGCCGTGTCTTCTGCAGGATTTTGTGCTCCAAGATGAGATGAGAGACAGTGGGGTGTGCAGTGCACTGGGGCCAGGCTTTGCGGCAAGGACATGTCCTCCATGCGCCCAGCGTGTTCTATATGAGAGAAGTGTCTCCCGTGTCATCCCAGGGGTGCTCCAGGAGGCAAGACAGGGGCACGATGCTGTTTTGGCTTTGAGACTGCTCTAGAGTTACACAGAGATGATTTTTCCCTCAACTGCTATTTTGTCCTTCATACAGAAAACCAGGGAATGGACTCATCTCTACATGTAGTGCAAAACTGGAGGCAATAGCAGAGAAAAAGAACCCACCAGAGATAGGGCATGTATCTGATCTCTCTAAAGACTTGTTATCCTGAGGACCATATTCTCAATTTCTTGTAGGGTGTGCTGGTCCCTTCTGCCACACCAGCATTTCTCAGCTGCTCCCTCACCAGCTGGCTAAAGGAGAGCCAAGACCATTCTGCCCAGGTGGTGCATGAGGCCTTCTCTTGGTGCTTGGTCTGAGCCTAAACACATTGTCTTGGATTCAAATTTCCAATTTTGTGAGACCCTGTATTCAATGTACATGTTTGTGTCTTGCAGGTTATCATCAAAGAAGAGAAGGCACAGGTAAGAGTTGAGCAAGTGTGGGTGGTCCCTTAGAAATAAGAGTTTAATGGTCTCTTCAAGGTTGATGTTCACTGAGTGGGGGCAGAAGATATTTCTTCTGTGTTTCCTTGTGGAATCCCCTTGGGTCTCCCCCATTCCATGTGGGTCTGGGGATTCTGGCTCAGTGACTCCCCAGGTGTGGACTGGAAGAACTCTCCTGATTCCAGTATGTGTGTATACATTATCAAGAAGTACTCATTTTCTCTATGGAAAAAGGCAAAGTCACCAAGTTGGCTGATTCCTTTGAGGGTTTTGGCCAAGCCCATGAAGCAGATTTTTCAGCAGGCACTCACACCCCCTATGCTGTGACAATCATGAATCCCTTTCATTTTTACTGCATGCTCTTGGGCAACCGAGCTGTAACATTGACATGTGATTGTGCAGCTTTTTATCAGAACAGAAATCTCTGAATTAATTAGCCATTTCTTATTTAGTTCTTCAAGCCCCAAAAGTAAGAGAAAGGAAGAAAGAAAACACAAAAAACAGTAAGTAGTGATTCATGGAGTTCCCTGCCCTGCCTGCACAGTGTGGGGCTAGGAAGTGCTTGATGTGGTGGGGCCCCTGGAGCTAACACCTGCTGCACAGCCCTGAGCAATTCTCAGGATTATTTTGAAGCTAAAACTGGCAATTCTGGTTTTGCTGGAATGGAAAAGGGTTTGTAGAGGCTGGAGATCTTTCCTCTCCCTTTCTTTTGTGACACCTCTTTCTATACTTTGTGTATCTTGCAATGCTGTGCAGAGTCTTGTCCATTCAATCCAGAGAGAAGGCTCCAGTTTTTCTGGTGGGGGCAGCATGAGAGGCTGAACTCTGACCTGCCAGAAGGGCAGGCTGGCAGATTCTTACTGAGAAGGGCCTCAGCAACTCCTAGTTTGCTGCTCTAGGAGGTTGCATTAGGACCTACTCATGAGATACAGTACAGCCAAGTATCTGAATGGGGTCAAGGGGAAGAGAAGGTATTGTTTGGAGGGGATGGAGTTTGCAAAAATCCGGTGTTGAGGTTCCCATCAACCCTGGAGTGTTAGCAGAGCACCATCCTTGTCCTATGGGGCACATAATCAAGGGGCATGGTATAAAATGCGGTTCCTCGGGACTGGAAGGAAGGACTGTAAGCTGCCTCTGGTTTTCCCTTCGTTCTGTCTTCTGGGAACTGCAGCTTGTGGCTTCTCACCTACATTGAGGGCAAGGAAACAGTCCTGGGGATGAGCCTTGGGCACTGATCCCCTGGTCAGCTTTGCTGGGACTTTGGATACTGCCTGCACAGGCCATTTCTATGGCATGCAGAAAGCCAGTCTCCTTTTCTCTAAAATTTCTGCACATGAAGTGGCACAGTTTCAGCTCAGTTTCCCCTCAAACCGGGCTGCCTTCCACCTAGAAACCTCAGTGGTAAAAGAGAGGCTTCCTAGGTTGTCTGTAAAAGGAGGCATCCCCCCAGCCTAACATAGCAGTACCCTTAACAGTGCAGTTAAATCTAAGATCCATCTCCTGCTGGTGTGCCCTGACCTCAGGGAACTAGAGCTGCTGGAATTGCTCTTCGGGGATAAACCAGCCAAGGCGTTTTAGCCTCATCCTTCTGCTGGCAAATCAGAGCTGAGCCACTCCCAGTTTCTGCAAACCTTTTGCTCCCAGGCGTGGATCAGATGGATCCCATGAGGATTTTTGTATAATCATGCTGCTTTGACTTTGCATCGAGCAGCTGGTTATCTAAATCACACAGGACCAGTTTTCCCTTCTGCAGGAAGGGAAAACAAACTGGAGGGACTGGTGCAGGGGGTGACAAGCAAACATGCGGATTTTCACACAAATCCACCATGTGAGTGAAAGACGTTCAGTTATGCTGATTTCAGCTGTATGGAAATAAGAAATGAGGATCCCAAAATGCAAAGTTTTAAAAAATATAATCATTGGGTGTGAAAAGCATCAAAGAAAACAGCCAAGCAAAGTTGAAGGAATTGCCCTGGAGGTTGCCCTTTTGTCTTAAAGGAGATGCTGTTCTCAAGCAATTATTTGCTGGGTTTTTATACCAGCAAGTTGCTAAATGCTGTCCAAGCAGGTTGTACTTGTGCTGTCAGTGACTGTGTAGTGTGGCCATGAAGCCAGGCTGTTCTCACCAGCTCACCCACAGTTAGCTTTGCCTGCTGGCACAGCCATGCCAGCCTGAGCAGATGGAAACACTGACAGATCTAAAATAACTGCTGTGGTGAACAAAGATGGGAGAGAAGGGGCACAGAAGGTGGCAGCTAGCCGGCCATCCCTGTCACCCTGCTCTCTGCATCCAGGACTTCAGCTGTTGGCAAGGGCAACAATAGCCCTTAAGTAACAGGGCCAGGTCATCCATGAAAAACAGCCTGGTGGTGCAAAGGGAAGTGCAACAGGGCACTGGACCTCTGTCCCCTACACAGAGTTTGCTGGGGACTGTCCTCAGGCCCTGTCAGAAAAGGCAGCACCGGTGACTGGGCACCTGTCAGAAGCCAGGGAAATGGTCCTGTCTCTAAAGCAGGAAGCGTGCACGAGGCAGGCTGTACTTAGGGAAGCGGTACTTTGTGTAGCTACCATGAGAGCTGCCCACAGGACTGGCTAAATGCTCCCACCTGGAGAGGGTGGGGAAGGCTAGCTGCCACTGAGTGTACTGTATCACTTGGAGCTTGTCCTTCTGTGCCTGCTCTCTAACAAGGAGCCAACACTACGGAGAGGGCTGGATGTTTGTGATGGGTTGCCCAGAGAGATGGTGCTTCCTCCAAGGCTCAGCAACAGGAAGCTCTTGGGCAGTTGCCTGGCTGTTGCATGATAGGCTGCAGGATGAAAGGCAAGCACATGGCTCTTTAAAGTCTTGAAAGGATTGCTGCTGGCTGCTGCACCCCTACATTCTTGTCGGCAAATCTTCCCCCAGCAGGCTAGAGAGCCGACCTAATAGCTTGTGTGTAAAATGCTAGCAGAGATCTCGGGAAGATGTCACTGCACCAATGAAGGGACAGAGAATTTCTCATGCCTTGATGTTCTGTGCAGTGTTTCATACACCAATTTCTTCAGTTTAAAATGCATACCTCCCTTCCGATTTGAACATTATTGACTTCAGCCTCCAGCTGCTGGCTCTTGTATCCCCCCACCTGCTAACCTAATGCTGATTTTCCTTTCTGCTTCTTAAAGCTCTCATGGGCGCACCCGGAAATCCCATCGGCATCGCCGCTGCCACTCTCGCTCGGAGAGCTCCGACTCCCACTCCCCCAGCTGCCGGAGCAGGTAACATCACCGCTCCCAAGCTCAGTGTCCTCAACACTTCCTGGTGGGTTCAAGGATGTGGTTGCCACAGGCTGTGTGACCCACAGGCTCTCTGTACACAGCCACTTCCCATTCTGGTAGCAGCAATGTCACATACTGAGGGCTGAGCTGTTTGTGGTCTCAGACATGGAAGAGTTTTGCCTCAAGAAGCAGTGGCTGCAGCTTTTTGGTCTGACAGTCACTTCTAATCCCCATTGCTGATGATCAGCCCATGACAGCTGACTCCAGTCTAGTGTCCCTTCCCCAGCCCAAGGGCTTTGTACTGCTAATGTCCCAGGAAGCCCTTAAACATGGTCTTAGCAGTGGAAATAGATTTGCCTGTGGCAATCTATAGCCATTGTCTTTGACCTGATTAAAATCTCTCTTCTGGATGACAGATGCATCCTGGGGCCGTCTAGGTGGATGCTGATGCTAGACCTGGCATTGCTGCAATAGCAAGTGATTTATACATATAATAAGTTCATATTTCATGTTCTCTGAAAGCAGTTGAACAACCCACCTCCACTCTCCTACTTCATTCCTCCTAAGTACTGGGAATTTTCTTATGAAAAGCTGAGGATCAGTGGGGGGAGGAATGCAATCAGTAATTGGAGGGGTGCTCACGCAAGAGCAGAGTGTGTTTTCACTTGGAGGTGTATCACCACAGGAACATTCTAGGGTGCATGAAGGTAATGGTTTGTCTTGAGCCACCAGAAAATCATGCATTGGAGCTGAAATTTGAGGTTAAGGTCCAAAGCCTGGATGCAAATTTATTATTTTTCTTTCAAAGTAGAAAAGCAAAACATCCCTTTTCTCTCCATCATGACTCCACAGAGCAGTTATGTGGAAGAACATTTTCCCATATGTAGTGTCCTAGCACAGAGCTGCCAAGGGTTTGTATGGAGCTGGTAACAGGCACTACTGCAATACTAAGGAATAACATTTTGGCTGTTCCTGTCTCCTGGAGGCACAGAGCCAGGTCTCGGGAGGAAGGGCGTAAAACACGGCGAAGACACTCCTGGCACCACTCAAAGATCACGGCAAAGAGAAGCTCCTCTGCAGAGGTTCAGGCCAGTCAAAAAGCCAGCCAAACCCTCCCACTCTACAGCTTCCTGTCTTCTAAGGAAGTAGTAAGTATTACACACCGTCCTTCTTTGCTTGAACTAGCCAGAGGAATCTGGGCAAGAACTCTGGTATGAAATTTTTATAACTCAATTATAGTGATGTTAGACGAACTTGGTTAAACTGTATTATTAATTCATAGTGCTGTTTTCCAATGTATGTAAAGTCATTCCTTCCTTCAGCACTTTCACACTAAGGGTGGGGCTGGAGAGGGGAAAAACTTGCAAAGTCTTTAGCCTATGAATAATGAATTGAAGACATTTAACAAAAAAAAAAAAAAAAAAAAAAAAAAAAGGGCCTCAAAGNTAGAATATAAAAAAAAAATTAAAAAAATTAAAAAAAAAAAAAAAAAAAAAAAAAAAAGTGGCCTCCAGCAATGGTATTTTAAAGGGAAGTGTTTGTTATGCAGTTTTTGCTCAGCTGGATGTGAACTTAATTCACTGGTCTTTACACCCAAAAGTTTAGTTCTTCAGGCTGAAAAAGGGTATCAAACATATACAAAAGGAACATTTACATTTGATGGCCTGGTGATTATTGGCATGGGACGCTTTCTGACTATCAAGATCCTTCTAGAATCACTGTTGCTCTGGATTGACAAGCCCAGGGGCCAAATTTGGAAATTATGAGCAGCCCTCATTGATGGTAATGGGAACTGCATGTGCAGCTGAGGGTAAAATCAGGCTCAGTGCCTTGGGATGCTTTTCCATATACATGGAAAGAGATGATATAATACATGAACTGAGGGAGCAAGAGATGGAGAGAAATATTAGACAGAGATTGATATCAGTCTTCCTTTTCTGTGGCATGTTTCCCCTTTGTTCCTGGCAGCAGCAAAGCAGAGGTGTGATGCCCTGACGGTGGTGTTGGTATCAGATAGGCACTCTGGAGAGATAAATTGCTACGTAGAACTGGAGGTAGTGCAGAATCTGATACTCACACGTGTGGATGTGTAATGCTAGAGGTGTTTTGAGTATGGAGTCCTCCAAGCCCCGAAGTTGTTTTCTCCTTCAGGCCCAGTCATCAGTTGGAAATAGCTCGGCCGCACGCAGGAGCTACATCAGATAGGAGAGAGATGGTGCCAGCAAGAGGAGAGACTCTACCCACTCACCAGCACAGGCGGCGTGCCGATCAAAATACCCAGGGATTGTACGTGGGTACAGACAGGCACAAGCTGTCTCTCAACATTATAGATATGCATATTTGCTCTCGTTATAGTGTGGGGCCATATGAGTTAGTGCTTATAAAGCCTTATAAGGCAGCGTGGAGAGCAGAACCTCACACCACATGCTGATGTGGGCATGCACACACAAAGGAAGAAAAACAAAGTATGAAGCTTGCTGTCATGAGCTGGGGGTGTTGCTGAGTTCAGAGCTCCTCCCAAAAAAAAACAACCAGCCAAAGACTTCATCATGTCACCAGGGTGTTGTTTGGTTCAAGAGGCATATTTTTCATAAATGCTTTTGAGTCTAAGTTTTTAATTAGCGCTAGGTTTCCTCTCTTGGAAGCCAGGCTCCCGAAGCCCTGTGAGGCCAACTGCCAGCTGATCTGTTTCCTGAGAAAGAATAAACTCTAATCTAAAATTTTAAAAGCTTTAAAATGAGCTAAACTCAAGCATCCTGCACTCCCTTTTCCATTTGCTTCAATCTAGGTAAATGAGTCCACAAGCTGCAGGGAAGGGAAGACAAGAGCTTGACAATTCCAGATGCAGGGGGTGGACGCAAAGTAAAAGTCATCAAGATACTCCTGTATTCTTTCTAGTAAGGGTTAATAACAGGCAAATATTTTAATGACTAAAAGGCATAATGACTGATGAAACCCACTACTGTCCTCCTGTCCCCAAAAGAGGTACATTCTCTTGGGACACCATTCAAGAGCACATTTAAGCACTTGTTCAAATTGAAGCCCTGGGTTAAAAGCTGCCCCTGAAATTTTGTTGAATAAGGTCATTAAATGTCATGTACTCAAAACTGGCAAGGGAAAAATGGAATGGGAACCTTTAGTCTCATTTATTAATGACTATACACAACCCTTTGATGCCTTTTCTTTTCATGAGTTAAATGGTTGCTTTATGAATAAGCTTAGTTCTGTCAGACTTTGAGAGCAGCCTGAAATGAAAGTGGGCTCTTGCAGAATATATGGGTCACATATTAAAAAAAAAAAAAGCTGGAAAAGAAAAGATTTTGTGAAAAAATTCAGAATTAGGATTCAAAAATGCCATGTTTCAGTCCTTTATGAGAGTTGGTATGTTACACTCCCTATTCTTCCATCTGGCCTGGGCTTCCAAACCATCCTTACCTGAGGGGATGCACTCGTATCTCCAAAGGAAAGGGATTGTCCAAGGAGGATCAGGGAAAAATCTAGAGAGACAATACACAGACTCCCATGACATAATGCTATAGCACTTCCAAAACAAAGATTTTGCTTTTCAAGACGTTTCTTATTCTACATTGGTTTTCTTCCGAAAATTTGAAGTGCTTTGTGGTAAATTCTGCTATCCTCCCCACCCTATTTGTCTTCATTCATTTGTAATGAAACAGCCACAATTTCTAACTAAGTCTACCTGGAAGTGCTGGGGGATAAAGCACACAAAACAATGCCCTGCCTATGCATCTACGTTGCTGCTTCTTCCCCTCTTTATGCAAAAGCTGATGCACCTACGCATGCATGTACACATGAGAAACACCTCAAAATTCCCTGCTACTTTTCTTTTTGGCAGTAAATTTCCAAGCTTCTCCCTCTCATTCTCCTTTAATCCCATGCAGCTGCAATAGACATCTATAGAGAGCAGGACTGTGGGCCTGTGCCTCAGCAGGCAGAGAGAAGCTGTGGGTAATGTGCAGCATTTATTTCTGTACAGAATGCCCCTGCCCAGCCGCAGACACTATTCCACACCGACACAGATGGATGACTGTGCCACTGTGCTTTCCTTTAGCAGTGTAATATAAATACCTGCAGGGCACAGATCTAATTGCCTTTGTTATTCCTGATGAAGATAACTGCACCATGCATACACTTTCCTTGCCAGCTCCTTTGCTTTCACTGTAACCCATTTGTGATGCCACAAATTATCACAGGCTTGAGCCAGATTTCCAATGAAGCTCAGTGGGGTACTGCTGCTCCAAATGATGCTGTTTGTCTTTGTGCTCGTGTCTGCAGGAAGGTAGAATGGGGAAATGCTGTGCAGGGACTGGGACAGTGTGTGCTGGAGGACTCAGGAAACCTTATGGCAGACCTGCATATTGGGTTGCTGCTGCTGTTTTCTAGCCTGGATTTTGGCTTACATAGGAAAAACTATTCTTTCAAGTGCTAGGCAGCATGTTTTTGACAGTAAACAAGGTCCTTCAAGAGCAGAAAGGCAAAACCTTCTATAAATATGGAAGTTGTTCTCTTTTTTCTTTTCCTCTTCTCCCCTCCCAGCCAGGGGACTGAAGTTACCCCTGCTTATTGTCTGACAAATTCATAGCTCAGTGCTGGGAGCAGCAGCTGGGGGGAAAGGATCGATGCCTGTATCCACTGAAGGGCTGGGCTGTGCACCAGGTACCAAAGGAGGTGGTGGAAGACAAACCCTTGCTCCAAAGTAGTGCCAGCCTGGCTCAAGCTGAGGTGAGGATACAATGCCTGCACCACAGCAGGCTGAAAAGATCCTTGAAAAGGAACAAACCTTTGCTTGGCATTCTCTGGAGTTTACCCCCAGCGATGTATTGGTGAGCCAGGCTGCTCAGCAGTGTTGCCATCCAGCCCCAAATAACCCTAGCTCAGAGCTTGCAGGGACAGCTGTGTCACTGCCTCCCTGCTCTGGGACTCAGCTTAGCCTTTGTGGTAGAGAAAGCCTCACCCTGAACTCCCCATCCAGCCAAAAAAAGGGGTATTTTCCCACTCAAAGTTCCTTGAGTCAGGGACTCATAATTGTGTAAAAGGGGGTTGTACTGAATTCCTACAGAACTTCTACTTTTTGTACTCAATCAGAAGTTGGCTTTTCAGCTAGGGTAGGTTATCAGCAGAGGTGAGCCCCTTTCCCCCGAGCTCTGGCAGGTGGAGGTGCCCCAGGGCAGGCCCAGAGCCCCATCCCCAGCAGCCCCCAGCAGGTGCTGTCCCGGTGCCGGCGGCTCTGGCAGATGTCAGCCGGGCCCTCGCTGAGAGTGGGGCCCGCCGGGGTCACCAAAACAAGTGTTTTATTCCTTTCATTAGCACAATGCCTAGAAAAAGAGAGAAAGGCAGACATTATGCCACTCTGAAAGAGAAATTAACTCCGCTTTGAAGTGAGTTGCAAAACAAGAGAAAAAAGACCCATAAAAGAAATCCTGCAGCTCTGAGTGAGGCTGTGCCACGCTGCTGTCCCCGTATGGCTGAGACAATGCATTGTCATCTCCCGCCTCAGGGCTGTTCGTGGCACAGTAAATGGAGCTGTTCAGTTTAATTGGAAGATGAGCAGTGACTGTATTTTTGTAACCTATTAGACCACGCTGCCTCTTCGTCTGGGATTGCACTTGGAATTACAGTCTGGAATATGAGTGAGGGCCTCACTTCTGCTCCACCCCCCTCCCCCCATCTTGATTAAATAATGATTTGAAACAAAAAATCCAATAAATACATATCCTGGGTTCCCTTGAGGGCAGCAGTAGGTTCCCTGCTGAAAGCTGGATGAAGCACAGTTCACTGAGATTATTTAATTACTTATTAGGGGTTGTGTATGGGGCAAAATCCAAATGTTCACATAGAGAGAATTAGATTTGTGGAAAACAGGCTCTTTTAAGCCACCCTAGAAAAGTAAAAAGCCATTAGAATTCAGAATCACACAGAACAGTGTGATTCAATTGAGCTCTGTGCAGTGTTTTCAGATGTGGTACTCTGTTTCCATCCTGGGTGGCTGGCATGACTTTCAGAAACAGTAGAATGGGACCATAAGCAAAGCCAAGGTCATCCAATGGGGAATATGGGGAATTGGTCTGAGCAGACAGGCAAGTTGAGCACCCTGAGACTTGTCCTGGCTCTTGCTGCAGGACAGAACCTCCCCCAGAGCCTGCAGGAAGCTACTGGCAACAGCCTGGTGCCCCAGGGCGGTGGGGCTGAGAAGCCGCTGTGTCCCCCCCGGCACCTCCCTTGCCCCATCCAGACCCTCCAGCCCTCACCCAGACTGTCAGCTTCATATTTCACTGATATCCACGCTGCCTCTTCCCAGGCATTGCTGCCACAGATGTTGAACTACAGAGGGGCTTGTTGATCCTCCCGGTCATTTGACAGATTTTGTGATGTGCTGACAACAGTTGCTGCTTTGAAGGTAGATGTCAGCCAAGGCAGAGCAGAAGCAAGTGTGCCAGGTCCTGGAGTCAGTCTGAAAAGCTGGTTTAGAAATGCGAAGAAACTGCTGTATTTCTTGGCAGAAATAACAGCCTTTCAGTTTAAACTGGGAAGGAACACAAGGAAGGTATTTCTATGTGTGATGCTGGGGTCAGTGTCCCTTGCAGCGGTCCTGTGCCCCCTCCAGGCTTATCCTACCCCTGCAGCCAGGGAGTACTACACATGGTTTTATGCCTGTAAGTGAAAGGTGGTGAAAAGCTGGTTGTCTCTGGGTTAGGATTCAGATTGAATGCAAACCATAACCCATCTTTTAAGAAAAATATCTGGTACCATATTTGAAAGTGCAATCCTGTATCTTCTGGAATGTGGCTAAGGCGAGTGCAGTGGTCCACAATACAGAGGTCAGATCTCTTGGGGCTCTGGATGTGGTATCAGGGTTTCAGAAAGAACTGGTGAAAAGCAGAGCTGGCTATTCGGCTCCCTTAGGCTCCTGTGACATTCCAGTTTCTGCCGGAGTAAGCAAGGACTGGTAGGGAATTGCTAGAGCTGAGAAGAAGCAAGGAGCAGTACCAGATGCTGAAATGGGGACTTGCAATGTGTGTCTCCACTCATTCCTACTTGGCTACATTTGGGAGACGTTTCTGCTATGTCCAGGGCTTCTGCATTGAAGGTGCAAGTTGGCTAATGAAGAAGGATCACTTCATTTCCCATGTCTGCTGCTGGGTCTTCTGATTCCTCTGAGCTGGGACTGAGCATCTCTTAGAAGTTAGTATGGGATGGAGATGGGGAACTCCATTATGGATTTGCTGGGATGAACCAATCCCTTATCCCAGAAGCAGTAACGCTTCTCTCCCTGGCAACACAGAAAGTACTTGGAGATCTTCCAGCTCCAGGTGTTTTCAGAGCACCAGAGTGTTGTGGGCAGTCATCCTTCTGCAGACTGTGCTGAGAGCTGCTGTGGGTGTTGGTAGCTCTGCTCTGGTTTCAGTCGCTGCTGGTTCAGCACCTGTGCCCAAGTCAGCTGTCCCTGTCCCAGTTAGCACCTTGAACTGGGTTGAGAGCAGCTCTCCCTGGGGACACAGACTGAATGCCACAGGCAGGAGCATGGATATGGAGGCACCATCTGATAGGATGAAGGACATCCATGTGAAACATGACACAGGCTGAGTGTGCAGCCCCTCTGAGGATGAAAAAGCCAGGCAGTCCAGAGCTAAACTTTCCAAAGGGACTGGCCCTGTGCCTGCTGTGTGATAGCTGATCCAGGTCTCCTCTGCTGCCTGAAATAGCACCAACATTGCAATGTGTTTTTTTGGCTCAGAAGCCCCCAGATTGGTGAGGGAATGGCCCAGGTCCCCAGTGTAGAGAGCATGGCAGAGATGGGGGCATTGTGTGCCCCAGAGCGTGGCATGAGGGCATGTGCACGTGTTTGAGGGAGCACAGCTTGCTGGGAACATGTTTGGAGGACTATCCTGAGTGGGGGGAGCCAAACCTGTATGTCCACACCCTAAAAACCCTGGACCAAACCTCATGGGTGGGTTTGAGGAGAGCGGAGGCTCTGAGTGAAAGAGGAGGAGGCCGCATGAGAGTGCAGACATGTGCATGTGGCCCTAATTCTCACCCCATTGCAAGGGCAGATATTAGCACTAACAGCCTCACTCCCAGTGCTGGCACATTCCTGAGCTGGCTCAGGTAAATGCCAGTGGAGTTAAAACTGAACTCTAAAATACTGAAATGGTGTTAAGTCCCCTTGGTGGTGCTCAGGGTCCCAGAAAATAGCCCTGCCCAGGTCAGCCTATGTGAGTTTGAGGTCCTTGCTTGTCCTGTTGTGTTCAGCAACCCAGCCAGAGTGTGGCTGGACCCCCTTGCAGAGGCTGGCAGGAGCAGGGCTGCCATCCCCTTCCCCACAGGTCTCTGATACACAGCATGGGCATACTTTTCCTCCTCTATTCTTTTGCTTCTTCCCTCACTCGAGTTCCCTTTTTCATTTCCATACAACTCAGGGGGATTTAGTGCAAGGTGCGACTTTTCAGCACAAGCCATCAGCCTCCAGGAACGGGCTGGACAGGCTAACTTAAAGCAGAAGGAAACAAAAATGAGTAATAAGGGAGACAAGAGAGCAGACAAAAAGCAGTCATGACATTTGCATAGAGGAGGCAGCAAACAGTTGGCAGTGTGGATTGAAGAGAGGGTTTATGTTTTTTTCATGTAATTTGAGACTCTAATGATGGACTTATGTTGCCCGCTCTTCCTTTTTTCTTACACCTTACCTACTAAAGGAGGAGTTCTTGATGGGTAAGTGGATGCTATCCGCAAGACACCAGGGAATTTATTAGAGGTCACTTGAGCGCATTAGCTGTATCTTCTTCAGGGGGTAAAAAGCACACAAAGAAGTATCTGTATACTTTTTATTTCCAAAGGGATTTTTCTTTTTTCCCTCACCCTCTTTTTTCTTTTTATTTTTTTCTTTTTTTTTTAATTTCAAAGTGATAAACTTATTTGCCAGTTTTTGCTTTGTACAGAAGCCCTTAATTTGATTTGATTCGGTTTTTTGTTGCTTATTTTAGTGACATTTGTTCAGCCACTTTATTAAGGAAGCTTAAAAAAAATTCCCTCACCTAAGTTTTTATTTCATTTTTGTTTTCTTTGCAAGGATTATGTAGGTTTTTTATATATATATACCCCCCTCTTTTTTTCCCCTTCCCTCTTTAAGGTTAAATAAGGGCTTTGTCCTCTGTTACATTTTTTTATTTAGTTAGTTATTTATATTAATTCTTTGGTTGCCCACTTACTTTGTTGAACTCTTTTGTTTAACATGAACCGCATGCTGATACTCTTTGCATGATCTCTAAATCTTCCCGTTATTATAGCAGGGGGAAAATAAGTTTCTTCTTACTGTGGATTTCTTTTAGGGATATGTGCTTTTGTTTTCTTCGCCTTTCTTCTTTTTTTTCTTTCTTTGTTACTTTGTTTCTTTTCTTTCCTTTCCTTTTGTTTCAGTGCATCATGATGGTAAAATTTCTGGGTTTATTTGAAAAAAAAAAAGGCAAAGTAAAATCGAAAACAACCCCCCCAAAAAACCATTAAAACAATGCCAAATGGCTTTTTTGCTTTCAGATCTCTCAGTCAGGGTCTTCTGCTGACCTCTTTACCAAAACAGACAGCCCGCCTGGCAACCTAGACAGCCAGAATGGAGAGTATCATGAATATGACTCAGGAAACGATACTTCCTCCCCTCCCTCCGCTCAAACGAGCTCATCCAGGTCAAAGGACAGCCAGGAGAAAAGAAGTCTAGTCCATGATGGCTTTGGCCATGCCTTCTCGTCTGGGAAGCCCAAACTGGCCAGCAGCGATAACAGCTCTGATTCAGGAAATTCCTTCACCAGTTGCTTTTCCCAGACCAAGGGAACAGCTTTGGAAAATTTGTCTCCAGATGCCCAGGGACAAGACCGAAGGTCAGTGATTACCAGTAGCTGCTGCAGGCAGCCCAATACCTGGTACATTGTTGCTCTGTGTCTCCTGTCCGCTTGCCAGTTGCTGTGGTGAGCTGGCCGGGAGCTTTCTGTGCTTTGGAGGCAGGCAGGTACCAATCAGACCCACGGTCTTGCCAGTCTGGAGTCCAGAACCCAGCAAGGACCAGTACTGTAGCCTGAGAAGGAAGATAAAACCTAGCCATCACATGCCTGGACATTGCTTGTGTCAGTGCTTTGGCATTACTGTGGCTAATGCAGGGTTTGGGCCTGGGTCGGGCTGTGTCCACAGCACATCCCCGCTCAGCTGGGCATGGCCATGTCAAAAAAAAGTTTCTGGCCCTTCTGGGCACAATCTGAAAGGGGCATCTGGGGGTTGCCATGCTAATTCTCCCCTTCTGCCTACTGTGGGGAAGGGAAGCGGGGCTTGTTTTCATTAAGATCATTATGGGCTGTTCTTTCACCTGTCCAATGAGCCAAATCCAGCATGCCCATTCCCCTTCACAGCTCATCCAGCACAGGTACAGGGTGACAAGATAGCATCTCCTGCCAGTGGGGAGCACAGGGAGGGGCAAGTACTTGGCTGGCTCAGGATAACACAGCAGCAGCTCTGCACTGGGGCCACAGGGCATCCAGCCACCACCCAGTGCCATAGGTCATTTTCAGGAGAAGAGAGTAGCTGCCAGCCTCCATCACCGCCTGCCATTCCTGGGGGTTTGCATGGGGGTTTGGATGTCGGGAATGAGGGCACTGAAGTGTGGTGGCTGGTACCTAGGGCTGTGCTCAGGCAATGGTTGTAGGGAGCTCTTCCAGCTCAGGCCCTTGGGTCCTAAAGGCTGAAAGTTAGAGCCAGGACATGGTTTGGAGTACTGAATGTGACAGGAGGGAGCCAGGGGAACAGGTGTTAGCAAGAACAAGCCTCATTTTTCAGTCAGAGGGTAAAATTTTAGGTCTGTATGTACTTTTCACATGGTGAGTCCAGTGGGATAACTCTGCCTTCACATGGGTGGAGCTGGGATTGCAGCTGGCCCTGGCTGCTGGGATGCTGCCTGGCTGCTGGGCTCTGACCCCAGTTCATTCCCAGAGCACTTCTGGAAGAGGAGGAATTCACGCAGCGCTGTCCAAAGGCAACAGGACATGCCTGCTCAGTGCCCACTCATGCTGCTCCACAGCCAAGGCTGGAGCGCAGCCCTTGCCCTGCCATGCTCTGCCTTTCCTTTACTCCAGCACTTCTTACTTCACTCCCTGCCCAGGACCAGCACTGCTTTCTGGCCTGACCCAGGCTCTGCCAGCCAGACACCTCTGGTGTGTTGGGCATGGGGCAGATGGGCTGCTGCTTGTGCCACCTAAGAGCTCTTCCACACCTCTTCTCCCTGGCAGAGCCCAGAGGGTGAGCTCTTGGACTCTGACCCACACACATGGGGTCTCCTGCAGCAGCAGCCTGGGGAGCTGAGAGGTCTTTTTTACCTCCAGTTAGAGAATGGAAGGATGGGAATATTTTTTTGTTGGAACATGGTGCTCCCATCAGCCAGGCACCAGTCCCAGTTCAGCCACAGCTTTAAAAAGTGTCCAAATATATGTTCACAGAGCGTGCCTGTCCTCATGTCTCAGTTCTTCAGAGGAGAAGAAGCGAAACTTCCTCCCATCCCCACCCCACAGCTCTCCACTCAGACCTGGCTCCCGCAGCAAGTCCTACACCAGCACGGGCAGATCCTCCCCCAGCTCCAGCCGCTCCCGCTCCTCACACCACAAGGCCTCTCCCAGGTACTCCCGAAGCAGGTCCTGCTCTTCGGGAAAGAGGTAAGGCCAGCTGAAATGGCTGTCTCTGTGACCCTGGGCAATGTCTAGCTCTTGCTAGCTCCTTGCAGGGGGAGGTGTAAGAGTCTGGGGGTGCCTAGGGATCCACAAGGCTTGGGGTGAACTGGCCATGCAGAGCTGGGCTGAGACCTTGGAGAATGGGACATCTCTTCCCCCTTATGATTTGGAGTAGTCTGGTACAGTCTCACCCTCCAGCATCTTTAAGCCTTTTATGTTTCTTTCCTGTCTCCAGGTCTTTCTCATGTTCCCCCAGCTATTCCTCCAAATCCTGCAAAAAAAGTCCTGGGAGTAGGAGTTCAAGGTCCCGCCGGAGCCCCAGTTACTTCTGCTACAGCCGTAGCAGGTACAGCTGTCTACTTATGTGCTATTTGCTGTCCACTCATGTGGTATCTGCTGCCTCACACTTTCCCCTGCCTCCGTCGCTGTCATGCTGGTGTGAGTGGTGGGCAAATCCCTAGGCTCCAGCTGGGTCTGCCCATGGCTTTCACTGCTCACGCAGCCAGCAGCCCCTGCAGCAGGGCTGCAGCCCCTGTCAGAGAGGGATCTGATTGCAGCAAGGAAAGACACTCTACTTTTTAGAGTCACAGCTCTGACAAAGAGTTGTCGGGCCCTGGAAAGTGCCCCTGCTGTGAGGGTAGATGCCAGGTACCCTCAGGCTGGCACTCACAGCCTTGCAGAGGGAAACACAGTCCAGGCACCTCTACTCCCTCCACACACCACAGAAAACAGTCTCACAGCTCAACCCTAGAGGTGCCTTTGGCAGGTTTTCCTGGTAGCATCTCTGCTGCTGTGAACATTTTGCAACCTCAAAATCTTACATTCCCAGGGTCGATTCTCGCAGGCTTTGACAACCCCTGTGCTGGTGAGGAAAACACTTCCTGCATGCAAGGATCAGGCAGGCCCTTGACCTGTAAGGTGTTGCTTTGCAGATGGCACTGAGCAGGGTGTATGAAGTCATCCACACTGCACAGAAGGGCCTGTGCTAATGTATATGGGAATTTAACGAAAGAGAAAACCATAGCAACACTGGCACTCCTTCTGTCAAGGCTTGTGAAACCCTGCAAGACTACCAGGCCCTTGGCTTATGTGGGGCCTGCTTGCAGGGCTGTTCCTGCCAGGAAGCTCCAGCAGCATGACCAGCAAGAGCTAAATACAGACTGCACCCACAGACACAGGTCCCTGGAAGCCATCTTAGCTTGGAAGTGCAAAGCCAATGGAAGACACTGCTGGAACCCCTGGATGCAATTAGTGGTGTCCATCTGTCCAGTCTCAGTCCAGCTATGTGAGTGCTCAGGGGTGATGCCACCAGAGGGCTTAGAGTTGTCCCTTTTGAAGCTGAGCGTCCTCTGCTCATCTGTGCCTTCGTAGGTCATTGCCTCCCCATCCCTGACCCACCCCACAAAGCCCCTGCAGTGACAGTTCCCATGCTGTGCCGTCCCCAGGGACCGCGAGCGGGAGCACAAGTACAGCTCCAGCGAGAAGGAGTCGCACCGGGACCGCGAGCGGCAGCGGCGGCGCCGCTCCTATTCCCCCCTGAGGAAACGCCGGAGAGACTCTCCCAGCCACCTCGAAGCTCGGCGCATCACAAGGCAAGGGGATGCTGTCCCATCCTTTGGCGACAGGCTCAGCTGGCTCTTCGCGGGGGACTGTGGGCTGCTGTCCTTGGGTCCCAGCCCTTGCTAGAGGAGGTTTCTCCAGGAGACCGGTTTCCCTTAGCCTGATCAGCAGGCACTTCCACCCCTCCTCTAGAGCTTGTGGATTTCCAGCTGGAGGCAGAGGGAGGAAGGCAGGTGGGGGGGGGGAAGGTGGGGGAGGGTGTGTCTCAATTTACAGTAGCTGAAGGAAAAAAGATGATGAAGTCAGAGCAGGGACTCAGGTGCCAGGAGCATTCCCTCACAGGCTTTTTATTTCACCCTGCCCTGCGGTAGATGTCTCACACCGGAGAGAGTCAAATATTGACTCTAACCTTCATGCGGACGGCTCTTTGGGACAACATCAAATAGAGCCCAGCAGACTTAGTGGCTGGGACATTCCCCAGGGCTGTGGGGGTGGGTGGTTTGAATCCCAAGGCCTGTCGGCTACCTGATCTCTTTTTTCTTTTAAGCAAACACAATCACATTTTTGGGAGTGTTATGCAGAGTAAACAGTACTTTTTTGGAGATTGTGGCAGTAAATCTGTCCTTTTGTTGCTGGTAACCCACATCTCTCTGTCCCCACAGTGCCCGCAAACGCCCCATCCCCTACTACCGTCCCAGCCCCTCCTCCTCCAGCAGCGCCAGCAGCTATTCTTCCTGGGACAGCAGCTTTAGCCGCTCCCCGAGCCGCAGCCGGAGCTACTCCAGCTACCGGACGAGCCAGAGCCGAAGCTGGAGCAGCAGCAGCGCCGAAGGCAGGAGCCGCAGCCGGAGCTCAGGCCCCAGGAGCAGCCGCAGCAGGAGCAGGAGCTATGACTCAGGAGCCAGCTCCGACAGCCTGCGTCGTTAGGGAGTGCCACTGCTGGCTGACACCGCGTGCCGGCGTCACTGCCACATTCCTGGCATTCTCCGCTTCCTTCCCACCTAACTGGCCATCGATAGCAATCATCCCCGATACTGACGTGGTGGCGTTGCCGGGTCCCCCTTCCCCGGTTCACAGTAAGAGCCCTGGAGTGCCTGGTGCAGCCCCTTCGCCCTAGTGCGGAGTGGGTGGATCAGTCCCAGCTCCCTAGGCCAGGCTGGAAGAAGGGTCGGTGCTTTATAGAGGGTCTGTCACGACAGACTTGCTCCATCCTCCCTGATGCTCCCACCTCCCCATTGCTACTGCTCTCCAAAGCACTACCAGTGGGTCCAAAGGAATGAATTCTGCTCCTTGCTCTTCTGACAAACCAGGAACCAACAAATTTTACTTCTGTTGGAGGGACAGGCCCAGTTAGGGAGGAGTTTGCTGGAAAGCTTCGCTGATGGGGGGATAGCTGTCCCCACCAAGGCAAATATCAGGTCCTTTGGGTCTCTCCTCCAGAGCTGCTGCCCACTCTGCAAAGAAAATATTTATTTTTTGCCAGTCAGCCAGTCCCTGCTATAAATAGAAGGCTAGAAATCCCTCCTGACGTACTTCCTGGAAAAAAAAGGCTGTTTGCTTTTTCTCCTGCCCTTTCCTACCAGGTAGCAGCACCTTTTGCAGGGTTGTTTTATCCCCCCTGCACTGACTCGCTTGCAGACAACCTGCTGGGGTCTGAATCAGACCTGAGGCTGGTGGGGTACAAGGCAGAGGGGAGGTGGTGCCGTGCTGTGCTCCGAGGGCCAGGCCACATGTGGGAGACAGGGGCCATGGGCTTCCCTTCTCGGAGGAAGCCTCAAACAGTTTGGGTTTAGGTTTTTCTTCAGGGAGCGTTGCCCTTGGAGTGCGTTGCTGGTGGGACCAGAGGGATATGCAGATAGCCCAGTTGTGGGGTGCAGTCAGAACACACAGGGTTAAAAGGGCATTGCAAGACCCAGGGGACCCCAATTCCCCTTCCTCAAAACAAGCAGCAATTTCAAGCAGGATTCCAGGAAATCGTTCCTCCTTGAGCCCCTCTGGCTGCCCTGGGGCAGGATCAGCAGCACAGTTACAGGGGCCAGTGCCAGGCTGCAGCAGGATGCACTCATGCCCCAGTTTGTTGCTGGGAGGCTGGAGCAGTGCAGGGGGATGGGAAGGGCCCCCCAGTAATTGCCTGTTTTTCCAGGGAGCCACAGGCTGCCCTGGGCCCTGGGGTTTTGTCTCCCTGCCAGCCCAGCTGCCTGCGCAATTACTGTGTTTTGCCGGGTAACAAAGGCTTCTCCCAGCACTGGCTGAGCTGGTGCTGAGGAGTTTATTTCTCTTACAACACCTGGGTGCTTAGAGACGCTAATGTGGGCTTAAGACTTCCCTCCCTCCCTCCCTCCCTTTTTCCATCCCCTCCCCTTCAATCCTGCATGATTATTAACGAGTTTGGGCTTAATGAGTCAAGGAGGTGTGTTGCTTAAGTGTTACAGAAAAGGGCTGAGTGGAGCCACCATCTGTGGGAGGAGAGGGGGTAGAAAGGAATGTAACCCACCCCCCACTGTCCCCCCATCTAAAGAGTTACCTACAGGCCCCTGGCAGCTGGAAAAGGGACAAAGCAGCAAGTGGAGGAAGGCTGAGTGCCACAAGCTGCTATGGTGGAAATGGATGATCACCTCAGCAAGCCTATAAATCTGTTATCTGTTGGAAAGTACAGCAGCGCAGGCTGGAATTCCATCTGGGTGGTACAAGAGGAAGTTTTATGTAAGGGGCCTCTTTACCAGTATCTTTCCTGGTGCTGGTCCCCCTTGTCCTGTGCCTTCAATGGCCAAAGCTCCCCTTTTCCCCAGAGCCTCATCCCCCGCCTTGCACCCTGCAGGCAGTGTGAGGATGAGGGTGGCTGAGGCAGAGAGCTGGGCACTGGTGTGGTTGGTGGCTTAGTGGGGATGTGTCCATCTTCTGGGAAGACCCTTTCTAGGACACAGAGAGAAGCATTCCTGGTAAGGCTGGGCAAATGCTCCAGGGCTGTGGTTGAGGGATCAAAGACAGGATGCCACTGCCTTTCCTCCTGTGCTGGCCCTAACAGCGGCCCCTTGGCCACCTTCTGCAGCGAACTCCCTCTCAAAAGGGCTGAAAACCTCATGCTTCTTCCCCAAAGAGTCTCTCCCAATTTGATACTGGAATGCCCCATCCTTCTGCTCCCTGGGAAGAACCAAAGGCAGTGATGGGAACCCAGATCTACCCAGCTCTGCTAGTGTTTCAGGAGCAGCCTCCTGCCCCTTAGCACCCCATAACGCACACATGGAGTTGTAGCAAGGAAGCAGCAAGCCCGAAGATCCAAAACTAGGAAAGAAAAGAAGAGGGGCTTTGTGCAACTGGTGTAAATACCAAACTCATGCTGACTGGAGTCCTTGTGGCTGGGGACAGATGATGGAAGCACCACACCAGGGTTAGCAGCATCCACCCCCTGTGGGTCAGATGACCCCAAGGGTTGTGTGGGGCTGATGGCAGCTCCTGCACCTGTCCAGCTGATCCCCATGTCAAGGACTGCCTCTGCCTGTACAGTCCGTGGCAGCTAAACGCTCCTGGGGTTTCCCAAGCGAACTTGCATTGGAGTAAACCTCTTTAAATTATTTATTTATTTATTTATTTATTTATTTATTTATTTATTTATTTATTTATTTATTTATTTATTTATTTATTTATTTATTTATTTATTTATTTATTTATTTATTTATTTATTTATTTATTATTATTCTATTTTTAATTGTATGTCAGAATGGACCGTTATTTATTTATTCTATTTTATTTTCTAACGTTAAGTTATTTTTTGGATCTGTTTGTTCAAATGTATCCATGCCGCCGGTCTCGTGTAAAGGTTTACAGCTCTGGCCCCTCTCAGTGAGGTGGCCGGAGGAGTGACAGTCACTCCTGCTTCCACTGTGTCTCTCTGTGCTCTCCGGAACAGGGCGGAGAGCACGGGATGGACGAAGGGACGCAGGGCAGAGCTGCGTGTTTTCATGTTGAAATCTCGGGTTTCTCATTAGATTTGTGCAGGAATGTGGTGGGTGTGACCATAGAAACGGGTCTAGGACGTGTCGGAGGTGACGGCGAGGGTCTGCTGGCCGGCTGAACGCGGGGTGTTGGCAGTGCCACCAGCGAAGTGTCGCCTGCGCGCGCGCCGGCCGGGTGCCAGCTGTTTGCCTTGGCTCCGCCGCCAGCGTTCAGCCCGAAACCCGGCTGCTCCGCACAGCCACCGCCGCTTTCCCTGGGAGGATGCCGTCGCCAGGACTCCCCTGCCGTGTTTATCCCTGCACAGTGACCCACCCATGGGAAAACTGAAGAGATGAGACCGTGAGAGAGTGATCCCTGTGGAAGGTCCTTGCAAAATCCAGCCTTTGGTGATGGACCTGACCAAGTCTGTATGTGTGTATGTGCAGATGTGCATATACGTGTGAGTTTCCCCTCAGTGTTATTTATTTTTTAACTTATTTAATATTTTTAGTACAAGCTTTAGTACACCCTCCCTGTTAGTGGATGACCGGGGTTTCTGTGGTTTGCGTGAAGCCTGTGAGCTTTTCTGTCTCTGTGCCTCTTGCCAGTGTTTTTTTTTTTTTTTTTATGTTGCTTCTCTCATTCACTGCTTTTATGGATTTTTGCTCTGCATCCAACATCTCAGATTGCTGCAGGTGCTCTCTGCAATGAGCAGGTTCACCTGGTGGAAAGGCAGCTCGGTCTTTTTGGTGTTGGTGAATCGCTGCTGTGGTCAGACACACAAGGGATGTTCAGGGCTGGCCACAACATCAGGATAATATCTTGGCTGTTTTTTGGAAGCCCTGTCTCACACTCAAAGGCTCTTTCCCACCCATAATTTTGATTCATCCCACAAGCATCCTTGCTGCCTTGCCCTGGCAGAGCACATGTCACAGCACCCACTCCTTGATCCCGAAGCCATCAACTCTCCCCATTCAAGGGAGGCTTGTCCCACCTCTCCCAACCCCAGGCTCCAGAAAATCCAACACCATTTCTGCAGGTCTGCTGGGAAGAAAAGATAAGGGATGCTTCAAAGCACTGTTCTGTTCTTTCTTCATTGGTTGCAGCACTTGGCTGAGCTTTGCTTTATGTTGACTGCAATTTTCTCAACGTTCTTGTTGTTTTGGGGACTGAATTTGTACCAAACTTGTCTCTAACAGCCAACTACTGTTATTTTGCTATGCATTGTACATGTATTGAACAGGCTGAGAGGACTTGGCCTCTCTTTAATATTTATTTCTTCTATTTATTGAGCATTACTTTAAAAAAAGCTATTTGGGTGATGCTGCTGGGTCCACAAAGGCAGGAGCCTTTGAAGTGTTGCCAGATATGTTGGAGAGAGGAAGGCAAATTGGGCTCATTTGGACCTCACCACCAGTATTTAGAGAGGAACCTCGTTGTGATGGAGATGGGCAAGGCAGGGGAAAACTCTCCATCTCCTTGAACCAGCTTCTGTTGAAAAACCACATCTCCTTGGAAAGGTGCAGGGAGTTCAGAGGTGACAGAACAGTTCTGGTGGAGGAATAACCCTGCTTCTCTTCCTCTGCCATGTGCCACATCACCAAAAATCCCTGGAGTTCTCTGATCTTCCACTGCTGGGGGATGGGGACACTTGTCACCCTTTGCATCAGTGATGAGGAAGGGGACAGGAATGAAGTGACTGGCCATGGTCTCCACCAGGAAGCAAGGATGTTCACCCTGCCTCATCCTGAGATCCTCGTGCCATGTCCTGCTTTGCCCCCTTCCCCAAGCTTTGTGCCAGAGCTGGTAGCTTTGCCCTGATGTGAGCTCAGTAGTGAGGGCAGGACTGGGGAGGCCTCCCCTGTTGTCTCCAAAATGAGCAGAGCTTGCTGCAGGCATCCTCCCCCAGCTTTCAGAAGAGCATGAGATGTGCTAAAAATCACACCCTGCCCCAGTGTCGCTCCACCAACACCGCAGCCGTTGTTCTGCTCACTCGAGTGGGAGGTGTTTGTGCTCCTTGGGCAGAGCTGCCTGCGCTGTTGGAGTGTGGACACGGCTCCAGCATCAGCAGGCGAGTGTCTAGTGCTGGGCTGTTCCCACAGAGCTGTCTGGGAGCTGCTGGGTGCTCAGCCTCGGAGCTGTCAGGGTATTGGTTTGAGAAAGGGACAGGTTCAGGTTTGCCCTTTAGTGTCTAGTGGGATTTTATTACCTCTTCACCAGAGAATAAATAATTCTCATGACTTTGCTGCTACCTGGCCGTTTGCACATGACTGGGAGGGTCTCCAAAGCAACAGTGTCACTGTCAAGCATCCCAGCTTTTGGGCTATTGCCTAGAGAACAGCACCCTCACCAGCCCAGGGCAGCTCTCCACCTTTGAAACCTGGGGAATGAGAAGATTTAGAACAAAAGCCAAGACGTGAGAAGAGCCACGAGGGAAATGGTGTCTCTGTTCTCTTCCTGTTGGCTGATTCCACCCCAAATGACACCGGCGCATCTGTTCGTCAGAGTTCATTGTAAAGCTCCCCTTGCTCTCTATCCACATGCATTCTGTATCCTTTAGTCTTCCTGGGTGTTTGAGTTGTTAGCCTGGTTAGAAAAAGGTTCCAATAAAGGTTTGGAGAGTATTTCCTTTGCATCACATTCCTTTTGGATACAAGTGTGTGCGGTGGGATATTTTGGGTTGTTTCAGCTGCTCTGCAGGGAAGGGCATGTGCTTCCACTCCCAGCTGCCGAGGACTGGCTCCTCAGGGCACTGGCTGAAGCAAAAAAAGTTGTGGGCTAGTATTTCTGGCAGCTCTCCTTTCCCTGCTGGGCTAGGCTCCTGCTGCCCTTTGCCAGGCCCTTTGGATCCCCCCGCCCTTGTTCAGGCACTGGGAGTCCAAGACAGAAATGCGTCCATCTCTCCCTGGAGGTCACACTGGGCTCGCCAGTGCTCTCCTTGGGGGTGTGCCCTTTCCTTCCTGCATAGCCGTTGCTCCGAGCCCTGCACAGAGTTCCCATGGCACAGGGGCCTGCCATGGTCACCTCCTTGGCAGGAGCCAGGGGCAATGGGGACTCTCCAGCACCCTGGAAGCCCCCCAGGGGAGCAGCAGCACTGGGCCATGTCTCCATGCTCCTCAATAGGGCCCAGATGAGCACCCAGGAAAGGTCTGGACGCGGCACAGATGGATTGTGGGGACACAGGGCAGCATCCCCAGGTCACTTGGAGGAGAAGGGGGGGGCTGCAAGGGCACTTCATGCTTCCCAGAGCTGATGTTGTGGAGTGGCTCGGTGGTGGGAGGCAGCCGGGAGGTTTGGAATGACAACAGGAGCTAAATTAGGATGGCCCAGAGAGAGTAAGAGCAGGCAGGAGAGGAGGGGACGTGTGACTAATCGGGATGAACAAGGCGACAGGAAGAATTCCTGGCCGGGGAGGGAGGATGGCCTGGAGCTATGTGGGAAACATGGGACGGGGGATGTTATGAGGCTCCTGGAAACACGGCAGGATCATGGGACTGCCTGAAACCTCCTTGGGGCTTGTCCCTCTCACCCCGTGTGTCGGTGTTTGGCCAAGTTTGTGCAGAGCTGGGTGCTGGGGCAATCCTGCTCCCCAGCCAAGCTGAGAGGTGCCCAGCTGAGCTCAGGCTGTGTGTGGCGGTGACCCCCAGGACTGTCCCCCTACTGTCATGCACAGGCACCAGGAGCCCCCAGCCAGGCAGAGGCAGCCGGGCACAACAAGGGAATGGAGGGGGATGCTCAGTCCCTCCACTAGCAGCTGCCACCCTGCACCAGGAGTACTCGGCTGGCACCTGGAACCTCCCCAGGCACCTCCAGACATCCCTTCGGACACCAGGGAGACCCCTGTGGTGCCCAGGTGTCTCCATGCACAGGGGGCAGCCCTGCCCTGGCCAGGGAGAGGCACCTCCCTGCTCCCAGCGATGCTGCCGTGATTAATGCCATGGAGTGACCAGCGGCTGGATCCCTGCACAGCCTGTGCTGCATTAAAGTCTTCCTGCTGCAATTACTTCCATAGAGTCCATTAGAAAAATTGCAGATGCTGGAGAGAAGGAGCATGATGCAGAGCCAGGATGCGGCATGAGGAAGTGGTTCCGTATCCAACATGACCCTCATTGATCACATCCCATCCTCCAGCACACCCCGCTGCCCACCGGACCCATGCCTTGATCCCCTCCATGGGGACCCCGTCACTGCCAGCCGTACCCCCGCCTGTGGCCCGGCTCGGGGCCGTGTCTCCTGGGTGGATACTCGCTGGGAGCTCCCCCTCCAGTGCTGCTGCTCTGCCTCTTCCCACAGCGCGCAGCCCGCTCCCGCTGCTGCCCTGTAATTAGCCGGGCCGCGGCTGTGATTAACGCCTCGCCCTGCCCGCACCGCGATTGCGGCAGGGCCGGGGCATGCGGTGGGGCGAGGAGGAGGAGGAGGCAGGTGCTGAGCAGCGCCGTGAGCGCCCTGCCTGGTGCCCGGGGTCCGTCTCCTTCCTGCAGTTAGGGGATGTTTCTTCGGGCCCAACTGGTGAAGATGGCCAAAAGAAGCGGTGTTGGAGAGGGTCATCCTGTCCCCTGCCTCACATGCCCCAAACACCCACCCCTAGCATCCCACCATCCTCCCTGTGCTGTGCTGGGGGTTCCGCCAGTGACCCATTTCCCAGTACAGAGGTACTCGGTGGTGTGGGGACACGTGGCTTTACAGTGAGGGGAGCAGCTTGGTCAGCCCCACCACGGTATTTTTAACAGGTGACACTGGGGTGAAAGCAGCCAGCCCTGAGTGAGCTTGGGGGCTATTTTGGGCGGGCAGAAAAGCAGGAGGGGGCGGCAGGGGCTGGGGCAGCTGCCTAAGTGCCGTGGCCCCGTGGCAGCCGGGATCCTCGGGCCAGCGGGAGAGGTCAGCTGCCACTGCCCAAATTCTCCACGGCTGTTTCATCCTCTCCAAAATACTCGTCTGACAGGGCAGGACTTGCAAAACACACACCCCCCCCCC
>VZTE01006372.1:0-22726 GCA_013397775.1 Eulacestoma nigropectus | reverse complement strand
TGCCGGCCTCCGGGAAGGGTGACGGGGGCCGCTCGCAGGGATGGCAGCACCCGCCACCCCAGCTGAGAGCCGGGGCATACACCGGGTGCCAGGCCACCGTCCCCGAGGGCTTGAAGTGGTCTGAGGTGCCGGTAGAGATTTTGTGCCCACGGGGCCGAGCAGAAAAGATGTTCCTCCTTATGGTTATTGTTTGCCCCAAGTCGCTCAGATGGGATATTTATAACAATTACAAAAAAGGGCCTGTTTTTTTCTTTAAAATTGACATGGAAACCCGTAGCTCTGTGTCTTTTCCACGAGTTGTTTTGTTTTTTTTAAACTACATCTCAGTGAAGGACACACGTCCAGTAGCGGAGCTTGATGGCGTGGCCTCCATCCTGAGAAACTGTCTGTGTGCTTTGAACGTTGGTTTGGGGTTTTGGTGTTGCTTTTTTTTTTTTTCCCTTATTTCCAAAGAGAATTTGTGCTTTTACTTGTCAGACCTGAGGAATAAAACCCAGTTGATGTTCTTAGCCTCTGCTTGTCTCAGCTGAGCCAGTGGGGTGGGTGTAGGGCTGTGGGAGGGTGGTGAGGAGGAGGGGGGATGTCACCATGTGCCACCTCCCAGCCTGGCACAGGTCATCCCCATGAAGGCAAGGACAAGAGAGATGTGTGAGGATGCCTGCACTGGTGGGTGAATTCTTAGTCCCAGCTAACACTGTGCTAGAGAGGCATCGAGCCTGGCAAGGACCATGGGCCCATCCCATCTTTACCCTCTCAAGGGGTTGAAAATGTTTTTCCTGCTTGGGGATGCTAAACCAGGCTCTGAGCTGGGAAAGCTGGGTTTGCCCCATCCCCATTTCCATCTCACCATGCCAGCTCCCCACCTGCAGCTCCACAGGGAAGCACTTCCCAGTGGAATGGCAGATGGTTTCTGCTGGGTTCTGGGCACAGCCTTAAATACATTTCCAGGGGCAAAGCACCATTTGCTAACACACTGCAGTGCCTGGGGTTAGCAAAGCCGAGGTGGTGATGGGTGGTAGGAAATTTTCCATTGATCTATGCAGCACTTGGGCCAGGCACCCAGTTTTCCATGTCACCAGGACTTCGGAGTTAAAAATACAGCCTCACATATTCCACTCTGGTTCATTTGGGATGCGGTTACCAACAACACCCACCACGTGCTGTAAACCCTGGCCCAGCACTCGCCTGCGATGAAGGCACCCACATTCCAGGTCATGGACAGGAACCTGGGGACTCCCACCCAGTTTTGCAGATTATGTTTAACTTCCACCAGTTGTTACAGAGCTGGGACCCCCCGATGGTGCAGACCACAGCCAGTCCCAAGCTCAGCCACTGTGGCTCTGCCAGGCATGGCTGTGAGCACAGCAATTTTTATGAATAAAGTATAATCCTCAAAATGTGATACCGACACCGAGATGGAACGCCAAAAGTCATGAGTCACAGCTCCAGCCCTGTGTCCTTGTGCCACTTGGAGCCGTCAGGCCCTGTGGATGACACCTCTCCAGCACAAACTGTCCTTCCTTTTCCTCACCCCTTCAAAGAGTTATTTTTATCAGCCTTTTGAAAAAATATCAGGCCCAACCTCAGTTTTTTCCCCTTTCATAGAAGGGCCCCAGGGGCCCCTGGGTACATGCTCAGGCCCAGCACCTCGACTAGGTGTCCCCCAGTGAACCCCTGGCCCTGCATCCGTGTCTGGCACAGGATGGTTCCCCAAGCAGGGCTGCAGGTGCAGGGGACCAGCTGTGACTCCATAGGGAGCTGCCAGGGGGGAATGAGCCACAGCTGTGCCCCTCTCCCATCCCAAGGTATGTGGGGAGGGCCTCAGGCTAGTGCAACACCAGTGCTGGCACAAAGGGAGCTCCAGGCTCAGCTTTGGGCCTGCTACACTCACACAACTCCAGCTCTTGTTCTTGCTGATCCTGCAGTTTGGGGTGAGTTTTGTTTTTCTTTAATTGCTTTTTCCTTTATTTGGTTCCGCTTTCTGATGAGTTCCTTAATAGTGTCTTATAAAAGCTGTTGTCAGCTGCATTAGCAATAATTTCCTAATGGCTGGGGTTGGCATTGGCAATTAGCACTGAGAACCTCTTCTGTGGGCAGCGTGCTTGGACCTGTGCAGACAGCAGCTTCTCGAGCTCTTGGATGGTCTGGACTATCAGATCCTAATGAAAGAATTGTAACTGGAGATCCGGAGGCTCTTTTCAAGTAAGATCTGATTATCCATGCAAAGGAGGGTTTAAAGTAATCCGTACTGGTGTTTCTGCAAGTGGAAAAATCTGTTCAGAAACACTGGGGCACTTTTGCACCAGCCTCTCCCCCTGTGTCTGAGGAGATGGGGTGGGATCTGTGCTTTTCTGGGGTTCCAGGGTGAGCAGAGCTGGGGCTGGTGGGGGGCGGGAGATGTTTGCTCACCCTCACTCGTGTGAGGTGTTGGTTTGGAGCCACTAGCCCCGTAACACAGAGCAATAGTGGCCACTCTGCAGTGACATCACATGAATGGGTTTAGAGCAGTTACAGCACCTCAGGTCATGTCAGAACACATTATGGTGCATGGCTTAATACCAGCTCTGAGGGACAGACCTTGTGCAGGTTGTGACTGAGGGGAGCATCCTCCAGGAGGGAAGGAGTGGGCATCCTGTGGGTCTGACCCTGGGGCTGCCTGAGGGAGCCCAGGAGGGACTGAGACCCCGGCTGTGCATTTGGGGACCCCTCTCACACAAGGGAGAAAGGGTAGGATTGTCTTTATCAGCAATTCACACTGCACAGGGCACCCCAGCCACAGCAGCACCTCTCTGCCAGCCCTATCTCAATCATTCCAGGATGACAGTGCTCCCTTTTTTCTCCTGGAGCAGCATTAGATTTGCCAATATCCACGTCATTCAAGACCAAATGATTTTCACTGCTGAAGGAGACAGAGGAACCATCCTAATCCGGCCTTTCACATCCTGCTCTCAGAGGAGCACTGATGCTGCCAACACAGGGCTGTTCCTGGATGGGGAAGAGACAAACAGGTGCTTGGAAGATTTTTTTTTTTTTCTTCTTTCTAAGAAGCCAGTTCTGGCCAAATACACAACCACATCTGAAAGAGCTGGTGAGATTAAGTAGTTGAATGCTGGGCAATTTGCAATTGGCACTGATGGGGCAGCAGCAGGAGAAAGGAGTGTGCCTATTCCAGGAGAGAGATTCTGGAGTTGGGTCTGAGGTGGAAATCCAGCAGTTCCTGATGCATCTCAGGACCATGAGCTTGCAAGCTCAGCTCTGAGTCCCAGCAAAGCTCTCCTGGGCAGCTTGAGGGAAATGTGGGTGGTCCATGCAGCTTTTTTGTTTTGGGAAAAATTTTTGGTGATCCCTCCTGCAGCACAAGCGGGTGATTCCCAGTGCTGCCAACACAGAGCTGGAATGGGCTGATGGGGAGGGCTCAGCACCATGAGATAAGGGGCTACATCATGGGAAACCAGCCTTGGAGGACCTGCTGCTCCAGCTGGCTGCTGTGAGGGGCTGAAGGACGTGAGGAGATAAGGATAAGGTCACCCAAGCCATGGGAGAGCTCTCTAGGCAGCTTGGTGGCAGGAAGCTCAATAAACCTCCTGGCTGTGTCCTGCTGTCTGTCCTGAACTGCCAAGGAAGCACCACCTGCCCCCTGCAAGGCAGGCACATGGGTCAGTGGGGCCAAGGGGTTCCGAGTCAAGTTTACATCCCATCAGGGCTGGGATGGGGAGCACGTGGCTCCCAGCAGGGCACCGGCTCCCAGCCTGTCCCAGAGGATTTATTTTCCTAAAATGGAAGCAAAAGCTGAATTGATTTATTTTGGTTGGCAGCATGTGGAGCCAGGTAAATAATCCACAAGAACCTCCAGAGCTGTCCAGATCCACCAGGCACCTCCAGAGACCTGGTCTCTTCTCCTCTCCATGAGGTTGGTCTTATTTTCCAACTGCCCACTCCTCTGGTAGGAGCAGGTGGTGGCTGGACAAAGACGTGGCCAGTGTCTGGCATAGCAGCTCCCAGAGCTGTGTCCATCCCTTCTCTGGGAAGCATCACTCTCACACCCTCACGTGGCCATGGATTGGGACACCCTTGCTGGCTCGCCCTGCAGGGACGCACTTGATATGTCTTGTTGCTCCCTGTTGGATCTCACTGTTGGGTCATGCTGTGGGGTCCTGGGGTGCCCACAGAGACCCTTTTGTTGTTTCATGAGGCTGTTTGTGCTTTCCATCCCTGCTGGGAACCTCTGCACAGCTCTGCACGTGCAGGAGCTCAGCCTGACTTCCTCCAGCATCCTCCTGCTCAGTCCCTGGGGCTGCAGATCTCCCCTGACCCCTCCAGGAAATGTGCAGTTCTCCAAGCTCTCTCTTGGCAGCTGGTTCCTGATCCTGCAGTGAATCCATCTGGGTTTGCATGGGGGATTTGGTATAACACTTCTAGGTGTTTTTCCTTCCCAGAACCCTCTGGAGCATTCCTGTCTCCCTGAGGGTTTCTCACTATTTCTCACACAAATCTCGGCTGCTTCAGTACAAGCCAGTCCCTTTTCCCTGAGAAAATATCCTGTAACTACCCAGGTGTTTCTCTGCTGTAGCTGAAGCCATTTGGGGATTTTCATGTTTCTCTTTGGGAGTTTCTCCTCCTTTGGAGATTTTACTTTCATGAAGTTTTTGTCTCTACTTGCAAAGCAAATCTCATCTGCTTTATTTTGGATGTCTCCAAAGGGAACACTTTGCCACATCACAACCGTGGGGACAGAGAAGCAAAAAGTTACTTTTTTTTCTAATGGAAGAACCCAGTGTCACAGAAATAACCCACCCTGGCCGACCAGATGGCCTTTCTCTCCCTTCCAAATTAAAGGCTGGAAAGCTGAAAGTGAAATGGCCCAGCCATCCCTGGGAGCAGATCAAGAAGTTCCTGAAGCTTCACCCATCCCAGCAGAGGCAAGGAGAGGAGAGATCTCTGCGGGTAAAGCAATGCTGGTTATGGCATCATGTTTTGGATGCTTCTGCTTGTGTCCATGCTGGGAGGGGACTGGGTGGGCTCTGAGGCCCTGTAACCCCCTTCCCCCCCCTCCCCAGGAGCACAGACCCTCCTGGGTGGGCAGTGTGGGTGACCCTGGTATTGAGCATCCCTGACCTATCCATGGAATTGCAGCTGCCTCTGGGCAGCAACACCTCCCAGCCCCAAATTCCTGGCTCCAGAGCTGCAGCTGGACGAAGGAGACTTTTCTTCTGTTTGTTTTCTTTTGTCAGTCTTTAAACCCAGTTACAAATGTTGCTGATAATTAAGGGCTCTCTTGCCATTTGGGTGAAGTGCTGAAGTGTAGCCTCCTGCTCCCAGCCAGATGCTCCCTAGCAAACCCATCCTGAAGGAGGGGCAAATTTCAGCTTAATTTTGGTTCTTTCATATTCCAGCAAAAACTTCCCTATCTGAGGCAGCCTTGGAAATCTCTCCTTATTAAAAGACCTCCTTGAAATGCATTGTAGCAGCCAAGGAGGGTGGTTATGAAGCACAAAAAGCCTGCAGAAGAGCTCATTAAAACAATAAATTACAACTAATTAGAATAAATCAAGCTAAATCATCTCCAGTGGGAAGGTAAAATGAGGTGTGAGTGAGTGGTTTTAATAAGGATGGTGCTAATCCCAAGCTCCCCTTTAAAATGACGGTGAGTCCTGCTGCAGCAATGATCCTGCTGCTGGGACCAGGGTGGAAAAGAGATATGGACAAAGAGGAAATCAGAGCTGATGGGATTTTGAATTGTGTCCCGGCCTGAGCTGCCTGTCCCTAATTGCAGTGGGTTTGGGGATAGCACAGCACGCACAGTGGCTCACAGAGGTCGAGGTGCTGGGTTTGCTCACTTTGGGTTTTATTTCTGTTTAATTTGTGATGCACAAAGTGGCTGTGGGGTTTTGTTCCTCTCATATCACTTCATCATTGCAGCCACAGCAAAATGACTTCTCTGCATAATTAGCAGTGAGATCATCGTAGCCGTCTTGGCTCCGAATCATTTCTCTTTCGGTCTCCAAAGGGCTGCTCAAAACAAGGGAGAGGAGGGAGGTGTTGGTGGAGACAGCAGGATGAGTGACCTGCCAGAGTTGGGCTGGATGGGGCTCTGAGCAATGGAATGTGTTCCTGCCCATGGCAGGGGGTTGGAATGAGGTGGTCTTCAAGGTCTTTTTCCATCCAAACCATTCTGTGGTCATTGACCAGAAGGTCTTCGAGCTGCCAAAGCAAAAGGTTGATGCTGACGAGAGTGAATCACTGCTGAAAACACCTGGAAGGGGGCTCAGCTCTGGGGAACACAGAGCCCAGAGCCAGCAGGGCACTGATGCAGCAGTGAAGCTGCAGGGACAGCATGGCTTGAGCCTTCCCGGCTGCCACTTCCTTCCAAGGGATGAGCACTGCTGCCAGTGCTGAAGAAATGTATTGGTTTCATTAAGCTTAAACTATTAGCTCCAGGCCTTGATAATGATACTTAATGGAGCTAATATCTTTTTTTGGCGATTATGCTGTTGTATACGGTGTGTATATCATTAATAACCTTCTTTAAGCTTCCTTGCTTTCACTGTCACTAATGATGTGCAAGCCCTTCTTATGCCTAAGCCCAATTAGCTGCCAATAAAGAGGCTTTGTCCCATGGAGGATGCCTGGCTGTGCTGGGAGGCAGATGCTGATGTTTTTGGCAGGATGTTTGGATTTGGTGGCAGCCATGGGCTGGAACCTGCAGGGGGGGCCAGGGCAGCCCTGGTGGGTGCAGGCTGTGGTTGAAAACCTTGGGATGGCTCTGCTCTGTTCAAAACCCCTTTCCCAATCCCATCCTGAGTTCTGCAGGGGGGGTTAACACCAGTCAGGGCCTCCTCACATCCTAGGTTTTATCACCTCTTGGTGTCTGTAGGTGAGGGTGGTAAAGTCAAACACTCCTCACTCTTTTCCTCAGGGGGTGATGTCGGGTGCATCGAGGATCTGTTTTCTCAGGGAAGATGTACCTAAGCCCAGGACACCCATGCTGGATGCAGCCAGGTGGAAGAAGGAATATCACCGCTGTCTCCGGATTCTCCCTGAACTTTTCCATCACCCCTGGGAGGAGGAACCAGGCTTGGCTGCTTTTCTGCTCCTTCTCACCCGAGCCTCCTTCCCATCCTCCTGCGAGTTGATTAATCCATTAGGATTAACCTCTCTTTAACTCCTTGATTAGCTGCATTTTAAAACTCCATTTGTTTTCCTTTTACATCAAGCTGGAGCCAAAAAAAGAGGGCAATTTGCAGCAATACTGATTTAATGCAATTTCTGAAAATCAGGGCGAACGTCGGGAAGGCGTGCTCGGCATTTCAACTCCTCCCAGTGAGCTGCAAGGGGCTCCATCCCGCGGGAGCCAGCTTTGGGAAGAACACCACAGAACCAGCATCCACCTGAGTCCCCAGTGCTGGTTTCTGGTGGTATTGGTGCAAACCTGAAAGATGCATCCTGTGTTTCAAGGTGTCCTTGGGGAAACTGAAGCTCTTGTGAAGTGATGTGGGCTTTTTGGTCCCACAGGGACAACCTATTTCTTCACTGGAAATGTCCCTGATTTCCTGGAACTGTGCATGGCAGGAATTGCTTGAGACGGGGCTACTTGCTCTAAGGTGACACAGGATCATGGTTTAGATCCATCCAGGTTTGATTTGCCAGGTTTAGACCCAGTCCTGGGTTTACCAAAACCAAGTTTAGTCCATGCCCTAGGTGAGCTGCCAGATCCCTCCAAAATCTGGGCGTGTTTGATGACAAAAACTGTTTGTCTGTGGCAGGGGTTTGGCTCAGTGTCAGCTCCAGATTTTCCTATGGGGCCCTTCTCTGCCATGCAGGAGCCATGTGGGAAAAATCACTAATATCTTCAAAAATAAGCAAACCCCCTGGATTTAGACCAAAATCTCTACTGTTCTCAAATGCCTGTCTTTCCCTTCCCAGTGTGTCCCAGTGGGAGAGAGTGACTCCTCCATCCTGGGACTGTCCCGTTGCTGAAGCTGAGGGACACAGGCAGCAGTGGGGATGTGTTGGGGTGAGCAGTGCTGTGGTAGTTCCATGGTGGGGCTGTTTGAGGCTTCCCAAAACCCCAGCTCTGAGACCTGTGGTTTCTCCCCATGCATGCAGGACATGCACAGGGAGGAGCGGGTAGTCCCCCACCCCGTCCCATCTCTGGCCACGCACAGCTCGTCCCCTGGACAAACTGGCTGCTCCAGAGTTAATCCTGCTGTGTTTGTGTGATTATTAAGTTCTAAGGTGTCTGACACCAAACACCCCGTGGCCTGTGTAAACCCGTTGATTCATTCTTAGGGCACTTCCTCTGGCTGTGAATCAGTGTTTGAGTTTGGATGCTTTTGGAGGTGGCTGGAAGGGCTGAGGCTCAGGGAGCTCAGCAAAGCCAAGGCTTAGAGTTGGGGCCTGGAGTGTCTCTCTCACCTGGCTGAGGGCTGGGAGTCTCCCCTGGGAATGGGGTGCTGAA
This sequence comes from Eulacestoma nigropectus, assembly GCA_013397775.1. Classification (NCBI taxonomy): domain Eukaryota; kingdom Metazoa; phylum Chordata; class Aves; order Passeriformes; genus Eulacestoma; species Eulacestoma nigropectus. The sequence continues at coordinate 14,268 of VZTE01006372.1, read as the reverse complement.
GAAAATGCCTCCCCTCTCCTGTGGAGCTGGATTTTTGGGGCTGTCTGTCTGCACAGAGCAGCTTTCCCTGCAGTTGTTTGGGGCATCTAGGAAAGGCTGAGAGCAGCAGGGACATCATTAGAGCTTTTCTCCTCTTCCAGATTCCCCACTTGCAGGATGTTCATCAGGACCTTTGAGATGTCTCTAAGGTTTTGGAGCAGTTCAATGTGTTTCTAAGCTATTTTGGGGTGCATGAGTGGAAAATACACACCATGGACACGTGTGCCTGTGTGTACCTATGTGCAACTGCCTGCAGCTCCAAGGGTTCGGGCAAGCAGCTTCAGAGATCTGCAAGGGAAACTTCTTCCCAGTACTGAAGCAAAACAAGGCAAAACCAAGCAGAAATTGGTACAAAACCAAGCAGAAACCTTTGCCTTGTGGGACTACAGCTCCCAAAGCTGGGCCCCCCTGCACGGGTAGTACTGGAACAGGGAAATTCTCTCAGGAGCCGTCTGGGAGCTGTCAAAATATGTCATCAGCTGCTGTTGAGGTTTAAAAAGCTTCATGCTGATGCACAATTTAGGGGAAGCATCTTGCATTTCCATAGATGTACCACAAGATTTTCTGAAATTGCAATGATATGAGAAAACGTCTTTTAAAGTGGCACCCAGATGGCGGGAGGAAATTGTGCTGTTTGAATTCTCTTCAGATAAATCGAAGCTAAAGGGATGTTAAACATTTTATAGGTTTTTCCTCCCCCCCCACTTCCACCACCTGCTACTGAAAAGACATAAGAGGAGCCATCAAACAGTGAGATCCTTACATCACATGGCTTGGGAAATGGCTTCATCTGAGGGCATTTAATGCCCACAGATTCCAAAGCCAGCAGGGTCAGGTCAGGGATCCTCTACACCCACTCTCTGGGAAGGTGCCTTTTGGGACAGGGATTTCTGGAGGGGTTGCCGAAACTCTTTTCTAATGAAGGAGCCATAGGCAAATGTCAGGTGTCAGGGCTCAGCCTTGGGGGTTGCAGTGTGAGTGCAATCCCATGTCTGGAGCTGTATTTCTCCTTGGAAAGCCACCTCCTGCAGGATGCAGAGACCCTCAAATGCATGAATGGAGCATTTGGCTATAAATCCCCCTAATTCCAGCCATGCCCAGAGCTGTTCTGCCTTAGGGTCAGGCTCTCCATGCCTCATCGAGGTGAGGTTTCAGAGCCTCCCCAGCAGCAGGCATTTCTCTCGCAGGTACTTTTTATTTTCCTGCTCCTTGGCATTCACAGGCGAGCAGCATTTTCAGTCCTAAGCTAAATATGTCACTCTGTCTCGTAGCGGCTGCCAGGCTTTAAAGCTCTGGCACCTCGCGGAAGCACCCGGAGGACAAATGCCAATGATTACACACCGTCCTTACTCAAGGAGGAACAACTGGGCTTTGTGGCTCCTTGTTTTCGTTTTGAAAGTAAAACGAGCCTGTTTACTTAAGCTGGGTGAGTCACGGCCCAGGAAACGTGTGCGGGCTGGTTTGTCCCCTCGGACGCGTCCCACTTCCCAGGGAAGGGCTCAGGGGACACCGTGAGCAATAGCAGCAAATATGCCAGCCAGGTTGTGCTCCTCCCGGGGGAATGTGCTGGGGATGACAGGGGAGCAGTGCTGGCATTCCCAGGAAGCCTTTTCCCTATCCATCCCTGCCTCCCTGCTCGTGCTGGGAGTGGGAAGCCTCGGTGACGGGCAGCACCTGCACCCACAGCTGGGTCAGGAGCTGTTGCTTCGAGCCCCATCCGGGCCGGTCCCCCTGGGGCAATTGAGCCTTCAGCCCATGTCTGGGCAAGCTATTTTTAAATACTCCTTTTAAAATTCTTTCCAGTGTTGTCGGATTCATCCTAGCAGATGGGTTCATCAGCAGGCAGGGTGACGCTCCGCATGGGTGGTGAGGTGGCTTTGTGCTTAACACCAATTGGAGGTCACTGGCAGGGCATGTGGTTGTGTTTTTTTAGAGTGCTTCCCAGCTGGGATCTGGCTTGAATTTTGGGAGAAGAGATCCTGGGCAAGATCCCAGCAGCTTTTTCAAAGGGCTGAGCCTGCAAGGAGCACCTGCTCATCACAAGGGTGGGCTCCCCGACTCCCAGTAGAGCTGCAGAAACCACGGGGGGCTGGGATGGGGTATTTTTAAACAACCTTGGCCGAGCAGGCTCTGCCGGAGCGCTGCCTTTTCCTGTTATCTCTTCCTGCAATTACGGAGTGATTTGGAGACAGCCGTCCTGCGGCTCAGCTCCCCGCAGCTGAGGGGTGTGCAACTCACAGCCATGCTGCTGGCAGGGCACACTGCTGCCTCGTTTAACGCAGTGCGGGATGCTCAGCAAACACCCCAATCTTTGCTCCAAATTGCTCCCAATGCCAGGTTATTTTGGAGGGGGGTTGGTTGTTATCTATGATACCCACAAACCCAGATAATAATAGTAATACCATGTGGTGGAGCCCTGTTGATGCAACGAGGCTTTCACTTGTCACCAAGAATGCTGCGTGTGGCAGCCTGTTGAGAGTCACAACAAGGCTGGCAGCAGCCAGCCCAAGCACAGCCCGGTGAAGATGTTTTGTGCTGCTCAGCTCTGCTTCCTGGCTGGTGCAGCCCCGATGCAGCGATGTCCTGGCATGCTGTGGCTTGTAGGGACACCGAGAGCATGGCCCCAGGGCTCAGGAGCCGTCTTGTTTTGGCAGAGATGCTTCCCTGAGCCAGGCTGAGCCTGCCGTGGCTGCCCGCCTGCCTCGCTGTGTGAGCTCACTGCCTCCTGAATCCATGTGCTGCTTAGAGGGTGGTCTTGCCCAATAGATCCCAAATTTGGGGATCAGTGGATGCTAAATGCATCCCATGGGGTGTGCAGGGAGAGCAGCAGGTGTGTGAGCCCCTCGGCTGCTCACCCCATGGGATGGGCAGATGCTACACCACCCCCACACCTGGGCACAGCTGAGCTCTCAGAGCAGGCAGCATCAGCTTGTAGCTGGAGGCACTGGGTGCTTATCTTTCTCCTCCCTTTTTCCCTTAAAAAAGGTATGTCAAACATGAAAGCAATGTGAAGACAGGCACTTACACATCTGGAAATGTGTCATGAATGAAATAAGGATATGGGAGGGTTTCTGCAGGACTTCATCTCCGCTGTATCTGCTCCACAGCGAGCCATAAACTTCTTAAGAACATAAAAATCTCACTTTTTTTTCCCCTTGAGCCCATACCCAGTGCCTGTTTCCCCCAGCTGCAGACCCTGTGCATGAGCAGAGAGAATGTTCTCTGCATCCACACTGAGAGCAACGACGAACCTCCCACAAGTCTCAATAACTCCAGCATTTTCTGTTCATAACGGAATGGGGAACACAGAGCTCTGTGGAAGTGAAATGTCTTTCTCAAATCATCAGGTTATTTTTATGTGCGTCGATACTTTCTCATGTGTATGTAAATACCTCCCCCACACACGTAGCTTTACCTCAAGGAGTGGAATAAAAATAGCTGAAGATGAAAGGGAATCAGGTGAGGGGGTGGTTGCACTTTTGGGAAGAATCTCTTCAAGGTCCAGAAACAGTGAAGTCATGGTGATAACACGATCTGACAAAACCCCAGCCTCCCTGGGCCTGGCAGGAATGGTGTTAATGGAAGACCTCTTAATGACTTTCCCTCTCTGTTTCCATTTATCTGAGCCCAGGGCACAGGCTCAGTGTTGCACTGGGGGAAGTTTTGAGCAGCTCTGAGGAGCCGGCTCTGTGTCTGCCAGGAATTGCTGCTCAGTGGCTCAGATAAATGCCCCCCATCCCACCGATGCTGGGATGGCACAGAGCGATCCCCCATCTCTCTGGGCTCCTGGCAGTGCCCACTTCACCCGGTTGCTTTCCCTTGCCAGTTCCTGGCCCTGCTTGTTCCCAGTTTCCCTCCTCTGCAAGCCTGGGCTGGGCCAGTCACACAGGGAGATGGTGCTTGACCCTGGAGGAGTAGAAGGATGTGCTGCAGCTTGATACAGATGATCTGTAGGCTCTTATTTCATTCCCCCAACCTCCCTGGTAGGAGAGTAGCAAAGCGATTTCTGAGAGCTCAAGCTCTGCAAATTGGGGAGGAAATTTCCCTAGGGAATGTAAATGAGGAGGGTTATATGATCTGGCAAAGCTGGTGCCCTGTGTGCCCTGGCTTAGTATCATTTATGGTCATTGCTTTTCTTATTTTTTAGTGATAACAAAAGGAGGATTAGGAAATATCCCGCTGTGGGAAGCTGCATGGCTGGATGGTGGCATGCAGAGGACATGGTGACCCTCGGCACCAAGTGTTTCTGGAGGGACAGGATGCATCCAGCACCCATCACAGCGTCAGAGCTCAGACTGCACCAGGTGAACTTTGGCTGGAGCAGAAATAAAACCATCAGGTCTAATAATATCCGGGTGCAGCTCCAGAGAGCCTCTGCCAGATGCTGCCGTGTCACGAGTCACCGAGGCACAGCGTTGTGCAAAGTCAGCATTCCTGTCCCAACCATCCGGGTCCCACAGGTCCCCTCTCCCAGCTGGTCCCTCAGGGGCCTTGCCGGGTTTGGAGGAACCCAGCTCAGCTCAGGCAACTTCTCCTCCTTGTCCACTTGGGGAAAGAGCTGGGAGGATTTCCAAATACCTCTGCTCGGCAGCCAATCCCCACCGTTCTAGTAATGCACTAGAAGTCAATCTGGAGAAAGTTCAAGGCTCGTATCCCTATAAACTTTATTTCTGGTCCCCCTCCCTCTGCACAGCATCTCCTGGCTGCTGACAATGCCCAGTCTGGTAATTTCCAGTGATGCCAGTGCTGGATGCAGGTGGGAGATGATGAGTTGAGAAGGGATGACTCAATTATCATTTTTTTCCTGTAAACTTCCCAGCTCCTATGATGTCCCCACAGTGACCTGCCATGGTTGGCACAGGGACTGTCCCGGCTTTAGACAGGGACTTGGGCTACCCCCACATATCTGTGCTCCTGGTGCTCCTTGCACAAGCCTGTGCACCAGGCAGGTTGCAGGTAATGCCTGGCAAAGGCACATGGTGTCCAAAGCCAGCTCCAGGGGGTTGGCAATGTCCCATGAACTTCTTGCTGATCGAGTTCCTGGCACTCATGGGGATGAGACAGCACTGTGAGGGACAGTGTGGTCTTTGGTAGCAGATCATTGTCCCACTCCATGTTTTGGGCACAGATTTGCTCCATGCACTGAATGCCAGAGCTGCTCTGGTGGTTGGGACCAGGGCACATCAGACCTTGGCCAAGCCTCCGGGTGCAGTTTCACTGGTGGGCAATCTCTACCAGTGATCTGAGCCACTCCTGCTGGAGCAAAGCTGTTAGCAGCGCAAACTGAAGCCATTTGGGTGTTTTTCCCTGCAAAACCCACTTTGTCAGCAGCCCCTCCCTCCTCCTCACCCACGTTGCAGAAGACACTTCTTTCTCACTTAAGTGGAGTGTGCCCACCACTCCTCTGAGTCACGTCTCTTAGCAGGGAGCTCATATTCTTCAGGTTTTTTCAAGTACAAATGTCTTTGGAAAAGGGCATTAAATAAAACACTTGACTGAGGTCCCAGTGGTGACTAATTCCCATGGTACACCCCATTCCAGTGTTAACCCTGCTGAGCTCATTGCAGGCTGGGGGTTATAAAGGGATCCTTGCAGGTGGAGGAGCAAAAGAAAAGCTGGGTGTTGCAAGAGAACAGCTTGAAAGGGGCAGATGGGGTGGTGGCACAGCGGGGATGGACCCCAGGGTGCTCCTTCCAGGCGCCACATTCCCTGGAGAGCACGTCCATGTGAGCTGTGCCTTAGTCCAAAGCAGGGGTACAGACCAAAGCTCAAGGTGTAGCAAAATCTAATACTCGTGCCCAAGATTGGCTGGAAAGTTTTGAGGAGGGGGGAAATCCAACAATGGTTTGGGTTGGAAGGGAATGTAAAGATTATTGAGTTCAAACCCCCCTGCCATGGACAGGGACACCTTCCACTAGACCAGGTTGCTCCAAGCCCTGTCCAAACCGACCTTGGGACACTTCCAGGGATGGGGCATCCACAGCAACCTGAAAAAAATCCCTCTCCATGGAAGAGATGACATTTAACACCACTGGGTTTAGTGGTGGACCTGGTAGTGCTGGATTAATTGTTGGACTTAGAGGTCTTTTCCAACCTGAGTTGATCTGTGATTCTGTGATCTCCTCGGGGCCAGTGCTGGGTGGCTCTGGATGGCTCTGCATGGCTGTGCAGGCCACTTCCAAAAAAACAACCCTGGCTTTGTTTGCTGCTTGGGTCCCTGCTGAAAACTCTACCCTCCTGGGGACTTTAGCTAGGTGAAGCAGCTTTTCCCTCAGCTTTGCTCTCTCCTTGCTCACCTGGAGAGCCCGGGGAGCTGCGGAGCAGGAGCAGCTTGTGAGTGACTCAACCAAATGGCTGCAGGACGGGGCAGAACTAATTAGAGCCTCTACAAAATGACATCTCTTTCCACAGATGGGAAGGTGCTTCCCCTTGGTCTGCCTCCTTCAGTTAATTAGTTATCCAGGAGGTCGCATTTGCATTCCCCTCTTTGTGAAGAACTCTTTTGTTAACCACTTTTCATATACTTTTATGAAGTCAGCTGCTGAAACAGGCTTATTTATCTCACCGGTGACAGGCTGAGAGGCTTGCCCAGAGCTCTGTGCCAGATGCTGGGATTGGAAAATAATGTTTGGCTTGTCTGGTGTTTGGAAAGGAGACAGAAGGAGCAGGGCTGCAAGAAAAAAGTATCAGGCTGCTAAAGCCAAGGGCTGGATCTTGACAACTTCTATAAAAATGTTCAATCTGTTGCTTTTGGGCAGCTTGCAGGAGCCAGGGAGGATGGTGTTTTGCCAGCCATGGGCTTGGATATCTCCATTGCCATCTGATGGGAGCAGGATGTGAGCATCCAAATTTCTCAAGATTTATGTACGGCATCCCTTCTCCAGCACTGCTGGGTGTGAATGTGTTCCCCCAGGAGCCCTCCCTTCCCACAAGGAGCCGAGGGACACCTCAAAGCTGCTGCTCCACACAGTTATCCTCTGTTAGCAAAACCATGAGCAACAGCATCACAAATCGATCCCTGTAGTTATTGTTAGGAAATGTTAGCAAAAATCAATGTTTCCTCTGTAGCATAAACAATCCATGAAGCCCTGCACCGGTGTGAGGGGGCACGGCTGGGTGAGTTTGGCTGCTCCGAGGCATTTTCCAGGGATCCCAAAGGATGTCATGTTGAAAAAGAGGGAATTCTGTCATTCTGCAAAAAAGAGAGTTCAGCCATCCCTCCAATCCAGGAGAGGGTTTTTTGACAATGAGCAACCATACCTTTAAACTGAAACTTTGAAAATGCAGTGCACAGTTCAACTACCGGGGGGGAGATAAAGCCCAAAATAAATAAATCTCTTTATTTTCTGCACCAGTGGGTTTGTATTGGCCTGTTAGTTGACGGTTCTGGAGGTATCCACTGGGATGCAATTATTACACATCCAAACTGCCACAAATGGAACCATCGTTCCGAGAGACAAAGGGTAATTTATTGAGAAAAGGTGTCATTTAGGTGGAAGGATGAAAGGAAGAGAGACAGTCACTGTGGAACTGCCAAAAGAGAATACCAGATCCGCTGATAGGCAGGGAACAGCTTTGAATTTCCAAGGCTGCCCTTGAGGGATAAGAAAATAAAAGCTAAGGGAAAAAAAGTCTTAAATACAGTGACAGAGGAAACCTGAAGGATCACAGTGGAAAAATGGGACTTTCTCCTCTAACAATAACTGCAAAAAAGATAGGAGTGTAATTTGTAAAGGCTGTTAAATTGCTGCCAAAATTGTAAGCTGGATAGAGAAATGACACAGAAGGAAAAAAGAAACAAGTGCAGACCTCTTGTTATTGGAGTATTGCTCGAAAATGGGACTAGAGATGAACAGGGTGGAGGAGAAACGGAGTTGAGGAAGGGAAGAGCTGGGAGATCCCACCCGGCTCAGCTCTGTGAGCCTCCGCAGGCTGCGGGAGGAAAATAGTGGGAGTTTCTCCAAAAACATAAACCAATAAATCCATCTCTTGGGATCTTTTTTGTTTGTTTCTGAATAATACATCCCCCTGTGTCTTGGAGGGAGCTCATTTCTGTGGACATGGCTCTAAGGAGCCAGGCACAGGCATGTGCTCCTCTGAGCTCAATGCTCCAGAGGGAGCCCCTGTGCCAGGAAGGCTTTTGCAGGGTGGGCTCCCCATGGACAAATTTTCGGAGAAACAAATTGCAAAGAGCCTGGAGACAGATATGAGGATCTGTGCAAGAGCCTTGCCCCAAGATTTGCAGGCTGCCCTTGGGGTGCAGGTGCCACTGGAATGGGGGACAAATTGCAGGAAGGGAGATCAGGAGGGACAGGGAGTATCCAGCCTCAGGAGGACACATCCCCTCCATCTCCTCTGTGCCCTTCCTGGCCCCCAGGCTCCTGAGCATCCTGAGCCAAATGGCACTCAGGTTGTTTTAAAGCCATTAAAAAATGGACCTGCCAGGGAAGCAGAGTGAGTTTTGGGCACAATTCCAGAGGGTGACAGCATTGATGCCTGCAGGGTGGGGGTGTGGGATGGCTCCTATGTGCCCACCCACTCCTTTGCAGCTCCTGCATTGACTCACAGGCCCAGAGGGTGCAGGGGTGATGTGTCTCAGCTGGGTCCTCCCTCTCCAGGAGCCAGGGCCCCAGCAGGTTCCACTCTGCTGCAGACAAAGGTTGTCCAAGCTGAAATCCCAGTTCCAGATGAGATGTCATCATTTGTATTAGGGAATTCATTGAAACCAGTTCTTTCTCCAGTATTTCAGTTGAAATCATTCCTGTACGCCCATGTCCAAAACCAGCAGGTGCTCAGAGGGTCATTGTTACCAAATTGTGATATTTCTCGTGGCTGTCTCAAACACTGGGTGTCGGAATATTTCCTTTCAGCTGGAAACGTCTATGATTAAACTTCATCCAATGAAAAAAGTAGCATAAATTGCATTTCCAGCTCCCCATTTAGTAGGTCAGTGGGTGAGCACCTCTGGCCTCGACCACCGCGCGCCTGAGAAGCTTTTCCTGAAAAGAAAAGCAGAGCAAAGCATGAGGTTTGAGGGTAAAAATCAGCCTGTCGAAAATATAAAGCCAGGAAAGAAAATGAGATGGGGGGAACCTGCCCAGCTGCAAATGCCCCCTGCTTTCTCCTGCAGCCTCTTGGAGCCCCACAACCCCACTGTGGCTCCCCACTTCTCCTGTCTGGTCACATCCCTCTAAATCAAAAGTTGTAATAGTAAAGAAGAGTTGGACAGATTAAAATGCAGGGAAATGATAGCAAGGGTGTTTTTTCGGGGCTGAGAGGAAAGACAGGGAGGTGGGAGGGAGGAGATGTTTCCAGATACCTTGTCCCTTTAGAGAACTCACAGGATTCAGATGGTTGGAGTGATCTTGGCAGGCTAAAAACCCAATCTGCTGGAAATCATAAACCTCAAATAATGTGCTATTGCTGCTGATCGGCCCTGTATTTTAGGGCTGAATAGGTACAGTATTAAATTCATCTCGAGTTTTCATTTGCACCAGTTACAGCCTGTTTGACAAGGTTCGAGTGGAGTTTAAAAGGCTTTTACTGAAAACAGTCATGGGAGGAGCAAGGTTTGATGGGTTTTCTCAAGGGCTGAGCAGCACCAGGGGCTGGGGAGGCTGGGCTTGCTCTGTCCTATACCCCAAGCTGCCACATGAGAGAGTAGCCAGGGATTAGAATTAATTGAAATACTGATTAATATTGCCCTTACTGTTATAATGACATTCAGGTCTTCTCCTTCCCAGTGCTTTAACTACTGGGCTCTCCATCAGTGTTGTGAAGTAATGAAGTTCTGTTGATCTAAAGGCAAAACACATTTATGGCCATGTCCCTTGGCCACAGCTCTGGTGTCCCTCAGCAGCTTGACCCTCAGCTGAAAGAAAGGTGAAAAAATCCTTCTCCAGAGGCGACCTTCATGCTTGGAGAAACCAGCTGCTGCCTCCTAGTGTCCCCCAGTGTGGGTTTTGCAGGAGGAACCTCCTTGCAGCTCTGCCCTGGGGCACAGGGCACCTTGTGTGGGGCACAGGGAGATGTCAGAGCTGATTCCAGCACAATTGCTGAGTTGGGTTTATTAGTTCCTTCCTTATCTTGGGAGTCCTGCCAGATGGCCCATAAATTCTGCATTCTTTGTGTCCACTATCAGCAGGCATCCATTTTCCCCAAGTTTTGTTAACCTCCCCCTAAGCCTGAGATCACTTTTGAAACATGTCAAGCCCTAAACTTTACAAGGCAATTCTACCAACTAGTAATTTGGGGTTTTTTTCCTAATGCATAAGCTTGGTTATTAGCTGCTATCTGTTGATTAGGCTTGAAAATATACAATTATCAAACACCAAAAGCATCCTTTCCTAAGAAAATTTTTACATATTCCACATTTTGCCACAGCCCCATGACCCTTGGCAAGTCTTTGGCCACTTGTGCTCGTGCATGGCCCCAGGAGGGGATGAGGAAACTTCACCCCAGTCCCTGGAATTTGGGTGGTGGGAGGCCCTTGGCGTGAGGGTTGCAGGCAGGGGAGCTAGTGCTGCAGTTAGAAATAGATATAAATATGTTTTATTTGACATATAAACACAAAGGACGTGTTCTGGGTGGTCCCCAGGAGGCTGGTTAGGTTTAAGGTGTCCTGGCCTCTCAGGATTTGTTTCTATTTTTGAGGGGCTGCTGAGGGGAATGAGACCTTGTGTAGTGTTAATTAGCTGCAGATCCTTCTGCTGGGCTACCCTTTAGAAAATGAAAAACTCTTGCTTCAGAGTTTGGGCAGCTGTGTGTGTTTTCATAACTGGGAAACAACTGGCTTTAATAACTTAGGGAATAAAAACCACCAAGGCTCCTGTTCTGGAACAATGCCAGTACCAGATGCACTTAAAAATTGTAGACTCAAGGCATCTGTGATAGCAAATGCAGGTGGGAACATCAAACTCAGGGTACCTGTGGTCCCAGATCGAGTTGGGAACAGCAGAATAAAGGTGCCAGCAGCCACTAAAGAGCTGAATCCTTGAGATTTTGTGCCCATTCAGGCTTTGCTTGGCTCTACTCAGGAGGAAGGAAAGGTCTTGGCCTGGAGCAGCAAACTTCCAAGGGAGCAAGTTCTGGGAAAATGACCATAAGGAGGGAAAAATAATTATTTCAAAGCTGCTTCAACCCCCTTGGAAGCCTTATCAGGAGGTTAGAGAGACTCTTCACACAGATCCAAGGAAACTCCTCTCTGCTCCTTGGGGCAGCTTGAGCAGGTATGCCCAGTTTTCCTGGTTCCCCTTTGAAGCAGGAGAGGCTTTTCTTTTAAGTAAGCTCTTGTTTCCAGGGAAAATAAATCATTATTTCTGCTTAAATAAATGCTTGGAACAATCTTCCATGCCTTCCTGTGGATGATCACAGGAAATGTATCACAAGATACAACATTTGATGGTGGTATGGAATGTTTGTAAGTAAAGCAGGACTGTTTTGATGGGTACATTGTGGCTTGGAAATTGGCTCTTCAAAACTGATCTTTAAAGTTCTTAATGAGAGCACTTAAAATGGAGCAGGCTGAGTGCAAAGGAAAATGTGAGATAAGGAGGATGCGCTTAAGGGAGAATACTCAGGGAAGGGTAGCAAGTCTTGAAAATGGAAGGAAAGGAATTGTAGTAACGGTTTGAGGGCAAAGGATGGGTTAAGAAGTAGGAATAATAAATGCTGGCAGTTGAGGGGTGGGTAAACAGTTCAAAAGCTGAGCAAAATAATGGTATAAAAGTCAAGTTTTTGCAATACAGCTTAGATAAGTAGGGATGGCTTCAGAGATGGTGGATTAACTGTTTTACATTTCACTTCACCTCCATGTTTGGGTTTCAGGAAGGTGTCAGGACCAGCCAGGACTCTCTGTGATAAAACCCATACAAACAACAAACTGATTATTTCCTGGTCTCCTCAGTCCTGCAATACCTACTGACTTTGTGAGTCTTGCACTGTCTCAAGTCACTTCCAAGTCAAGCTTGACTCAAAAACCACAGGGACAAGAGCTGTGGCACTGACCTCGAGATGAGCTTGCAGTGTTCTGCTGCTTGTTTTCTTTTCCTCAGTGCTGTTGGCTCATGTACAGAGAGCTGAGGCTCTCTGAGGTGTCTGGGCTGGTTTGTACTGAGCAATTTTCTGTGGAAAAGCAGAGTGGAGTCTCTGTAGCCCCCTTGTGCCATCAGTCCTGGCTCCAGACAACGGGTGCATTCACTTCATTTTTATATTCCACCTGAAGCAGCGTCTGGTAGCCTGTCCTCATCCAGCAAGTGTTTCCAGTGTTCTTGTCCCTTAAATTCTAAAACATCTTTTCTGCTGAATATTAGAAGTTGTTTTCAAGAATTTTTAACTGTAAATATGCCCTTTTAAATTCTGGTAATCTTGAAAATACTGATTAATTCAAGGTAGTGATTATTGTTTTGATATTGAAAAATTATGTCAGGGTTTGATCATTAAGGGTGCTCTGAAACCCAGTTGGAACTTGGCTGTTTAACTTGACCAAATTAAAAGTACACAATTGAAATAGAAAATAAACTATGTAGGTTACTCAACGTGTGGTTGTGGCTTATGCTTGAGGTTCATGAAGCAATTAGAGATGAATGGTCTCGCCTGCTGTTCTTTTTGTGCAGAGCATGGCTAAAAGTACTATATGGTGTTGGAAATCTCAGACTGATGATTCTTTTCTCTTGTACTAAAAGGTTACTGAGTTGAAAAAAAAAAAAAGGAATCTGACCTGTCCTCTGCTTCCCTCCATCCCCCCAGTCTGGGGAAGGCCCAGGGATTTCATCCTGCTCACACATCAGGTCTCACTATTTAGGCTGTCAGTGTTCTCTGCAGAAATGTTTGTTTGAAGGTTTTTTAGAAATTCTGGAAGAGAAATGTGTTTTTATAGCCCAAGATTAAAAATACTTTGCTCTACCTGTATTTTTGCTTTATGTTGTTAATTTGCTCCATTCCTACCCACACTGAGCAGTCCCCATAATATTTTGAATATCTGAGAAGATTGTAGGTACTGGATATGTCTAATTATAGGTGTCTGAGAGCATAACATTCCTGGTAGAAAAATCATGATCTCTGATTAATGCATTTGCACTCATCTCCGCCTTCTGAGTTAGTGTTTTCTTCAGCCACAAGTACAGCTGATGATTTGCAGTCATGAATGACAGGAAAATTTGTAAACAACAAGAAGATGATAAAAACCCTGTGAATTCAACAGGGCTTGAGTATGTTAAAATCTGCTGGCAAATGCTGCTTTCTAAACTGATATTATTAAAAAATAGATTGTAAGACCTAAAACCACTTGTGGGAGTGCAGATGGTTTCACAAAATAATATGGCCATAGGGCATTATATGGAATAATTGCATGTTTAGGATGCTTTTTAATATACTTAATGGCAACAAATGTGTTCATACTAGTTCTATGTTCATGGATGTTTTTTGTATTTTTGTTAAGTAAATTTAGTGTCAGGAAACACAGAGCTGATATTTGAATATTCTCACTGCCACACTGGAAGCTGTTGTTTTGTAGTCCCTCGGGAATGTGGTGGCTGTCCTACAGGGAAAACACTTAGCAGGGCCAGCACGGTGGAAGAATTGCATTCCACTGCAACACACTGGAACAAAATAACCCCTGTCCAACCCACTGGCAATACTAGCGAGAGACAGGGGAAGCTCAGGGTGTGTAACAGCTGTGTTTGAAAAACCAACCAAACAACAAAACCCTCCCCAAGCCCCACAAAAAAAAATCCTCCAGCCCCACAACAAAGACACCTCTTTTACCCACCCTGTACAGCAGTATCCAAGCAGAATGGAGTGGCCATTTTTCACAATGATGTGGATTTTGTGACACTCATGGCTTTAGATTGCCTGTTATCCCATGTGGTGGCTTTTCTACATCTGCTCCCTGCCACTCCAGGAGAAGCCTGGGGAGGTGGACAGACCATGTTTTTTAACCAGAACTGATACCCCAGGCATCTTGTCAGTGGATTTCAGGTTCTTGTATTTTCCAAACCTTGCTGGGGAGGGGACTCCCTGCAGGGCTGCCTGGTTCTGTGTTGGGTTAATATCAGCTGATGTCAGTCCACGTGAGACAGAGCCCTTCAACCCTCTGTTACAGATCACTGGAAGTTACTTGGTTCAGTCTGAGTTTTGTTCCCCTCTACCTCAAAGGTCGGGTGTGCATTGCAGACACCACGGATTCATTGAAAGTCACGATAAAGAACATTGCGCGTTTAGTGCCTACTC
>VZTE01006371.1:609143-759494 GCA_013397775.1 Eulacestoma nigropectus | reverse complement strand
CCCCGCCGCCATTGGCCGGGCGGTTGCCGGGAGACCCCTAACGGCACCTGCCGCGCCCGCGGGCGGCCCAGTGCGGCCCGGCCGCGCCTCCGCCACCTGCCCGCGGCCTCGGGGGCGGCGCAGGCCCGGCTCCTCTGTCAGTTCAAACCCGGCCCCCTTGTGCCACCGCTCTCTGCCTGTGTAAAAAGTCACTCTCTGTCTTTTGTGAGCTTCCTTCAGTGAGGGAAGGTGTGATGAGGTCTGCCCCGAGCCGTCTCCAGGCTCAACAACCCCACTCTCTCAGCCTGAGGTGCAGAGGTGCTCCAGCTCTCTGAGCATCTTCGTGGTCTCCTCTGGACTCGCTCTCACAGGACAACACCGTCCTTGTGCTGAGGACCCCGGAGCTGGGTGCAATGCTCCGGGTGGGCTCTCACGGGAGCAGAGGGAAAATCCCCTCTCTGGACCTGTTGGCCATGGTTCCTTGGAAGAGAGTTCCTGAGGTTTTCCTCTTGTCAGCCCCGGGACAGGGTTGGCTTTCTGGGTTGACTCATGTCCAGCTTTTCATCCATGAGAGCCCTCAAGTTCTTCTCCACACCTGCTCTCAATGGGTTCTTCTCCCAGTCCTATGTCACAAAAATGCCTCCCTGTGCAAGACCTGACAGCCTTCTCTGTGGCTGGGAGTGATGGTGGAGGAGTACCAAGATACCCAGTCTGGCCCAGAGAACATCAATTAAACGTTCCAGCATCACACCACTAAATATGTGACGTGTTGCCTTTCAAAATTTGAAATTTTCATCCTAATGTATTTCCAGGTTAATAAACAACAATTTTTGATATTATCAACCTTAACCTGTTGTGGTATTTTTTTAATTAAGATGAGGTCACCAGAACAAGTCCAATATTCTCTTTACATTTAGCTTTGAGAGTACTTTGTTGGAGGATTCAGTGCAAGTAATCACAAGCATTAAACAAAATGATGTCAAGGAAAGGAGATTAATCAGAAAATCCAGGACCATAAAAAGGAAATTTTGAGGCGTGGAATGTTCACAACCAACCACCAAAGACCCTCGAAAGACCTCATATTCAAGTAAGTTCATGGAAATAATTAGCATATACATATGTATTCAGGAAATGTTATGAATATGTAATAGAAATGTGATGAATATGCATTAGTTCCACAGATACAACCTGGCCCGTTATGTTGCTCTTCATGAATGCTTTGAGGAGAAATCCCCATGCATCCAGCAGTGCTAATAAACTAATGTCAGCTTTCTAACCTAGTAAACTTATTGGGAGACTTTATTTCCTGTCTTTCGGTGACAGGAAGAGATTGATGATTATTCTTGCCATTTTTCCTTCAAAAGCTGCGGTGTTATAGACCAGATCAAGAAATTAAAAAAAAAGAAAAATTACTGACAGAAAAGAGGCTTAGAATGCAGTAGACAGAATGACTATTATGACTGGAAAGACACCACCACAGAGAAATAGCAGCAATTAGGATAAAAAATATTTGTTTTTAATAGATTATGGTTTATATACCCTTTCTTAAATTCAGTTTTCCATCCAAGTTGGCAAATTTTGCTTATTTTCTGAGTATTTTCAGTATAAGAAAGTGGTAACATAGGACACAACTAGTACATCAGCATTTTCACTGTCAGGGTCGCCAAGTAGACAGGGCAATGCTCTGTGTGCAACAAGGGATGGAATTGCAAAAGAAAATGAGCCTTGTAGGTTGTCCTGCTGCAAACACAGCTGTGATAAACCTCCCTATGTCTCTCACACACTGCTTGCCCTGCTTCCAGATTCTCTTTTGTTCAGCATTTCTGGTTTTCAAAGGTCGGCTCAAGAATGGAAAAATGCTGAGTAAGTGCAAAATCAGCCTCTCAAAAGTCAACAAAATTTAACTTCCGGGGCAAAATATACTCCTGTCATACATATTGGAAATAAAGCTATTTCTCTCATTTATGAGCAGACCATAACTACGTCTCCAGGCAGGTGAAAAAGAATATGGGGCAAGTAAACTGACTATTTCTTGCTGTGTCAGAAGGACGTTCTGTCAGCTTGCAGAAATACTGATTATTGTTTTGGCTTTTAGTACCTTTGCAAGAGCACTAATAAACATCTTCAATAACTAAATCATTTTAGTGTTATTTAGGTCATAGGAAATAATTCCTCGCCGTACAGAAGAAAACTTTCATTTTATCGCTCAGGTTAATGCAGAGACTTTGGACCTTTATACTGCAGCTTTGCCACAGGTGCACTCCGAGGAGGAAGCAGATTTGCACAGAATATGTTAGTGGTAATAGTGAGTGGGACAACAGACCTTGTTCACAGGAAGGATTAAGCTCCTGGAGCTTTAAAACATAATACAGGGGTGGGTGGTGCCGAATTCTCTTTGTCCATTTGATCTTAGCAGCTGTTCCTGAAGTTGATGCTATTCAAAGGAGAACTCCCCAAGCACTCTGCTGTGCATCATGGATCGGGTTTGGTTTATGTTTTTTTAAAAGGCTGGCTAGGAAAGTAAAAGTCTTTGTGGGATGCATTCAAGCAAAAGTATCAGAGGAAATTTTACCTTATGAAAAACTGTAGCGTGACACAGTCCTTCACTGATAATGAAGTACCAGTTTGGTATAACATAGTCTTTGTAAACTACAGTGAGAAGTAAAACACAGCTTTCTAAAGTGATTCATAACAGGGTGACATAAGGAGGATTTTGATATAGAGAAGGGGTGGCGTCTTTGGAAGTTTGGGGTCCTAAGGGATACAGTAAAGGATAACATCAACTATTTCCTGTACTCTCTTGAGTAATATCATAAATATCCTGTGGATGTCAGGTGTTTGACAGTAACCCAAATTTCAAGAGTAACTCCTTAAACAGTTTTTTCCTTCTTTACTTGGGCTTGCTTGAATCCAATCAACTGAATTATCTGGAGACTCCTTTTATTTTGCTTTATAATTCAGTTTAAAATAACCAAACAACTTGTGTTATTTCATAGCTGTTCCACTCTGTCATATAGACTATTATCCTAAAAATTAATTTTAGTTTAATTTCTTTTATAAACATACTTTATAGAATAAATGATTAGAGAAATTTTGAAGATGTATTTATCATTTCTTCTTTGTAATTATTTGCTAAAAATTGAGATTAAGAATTATAATGGGAAAAAATATTAAAGAACCACAGGAAACTGCTTTATGAAATGAAATATACAAAATACCTCTAAAAACTTAAATTCAAGCTGGATTAAACTGTAACATTGTAGGACAACAGGCTCCTACAATTCAGAAAGAGATGGACTGATCCACAGTTTGTTTGCATTTCAATTCAAACTCATCTTCTTAAGTACATTCAAAACCGCTGTTTGCTGGAGTGGTTTCTATAGCAGTGTCCTGCTTGATTACAAATCAGCAGGGCTGACGAACCCTGGACTAGCAGAAGCTCATTAAAATGTCTGATCCTGTTATGCAACAGGCCAGTAGCAGCCTGTGACTCCTTTATTGTCTCTTGGTGTAAGAACTGCGTCTCGACAAAGCCCAGCTCATAGGGCTTTCATGTCCCTTTGTGGAGATGCATAAAAATAACCTCATAAACCAGGCTGTGGGCTGTGCTCTGCACTAGTAAGCGTTTTAAGGTCTGCTCTCAGTTCCAGCTCACACATTAGAAGCACCAGTCATGCAGTGATCTTAATAGATGTCTCTGGAGCCCATTGGAGGCTGCAGAGACCTACAGCAGGTTACAAGACTTTACATTCTTAAGCCCACCTGTGTGATCCAGTCCCTCCTCTCCCCCAGTGTCCCACTGCATGAAAGTCACTTGGCTCAGTATTTAAAAGACATTCAACTTCTGGCTGAAAGTTTCCTCTGCTCTTGCGCTTGGACAGTGAGATTTCAGGCTAATCTCTGTTAGGTTTTAAAAAGCAGAGAAAAATATGCCTATCTTTCCCCAGGGGTTTGACCAAGGACACCAACAGGCACAAAAATATCCACAGATGAGATGGTGTTCTTACCTGTCAGAGTCACAAGTCTTTGTGCCAAGCCAAAGCCACGGAAAGCAAACTAAGCTTCAGGGATCCAAGTTGGTGCCACACAAAAAGGATGCTGACTCCACGAAAAAGAAAGCACAGCCAAAACTTTTGAACAATATTGCCTCAGGGTGAGCGACAAGATGCCAACTAAAACATGGACTGCCACTATTTCACTGCTCCTCCCCAAAACTGTCTACACAGTTGTGCTTTTGCGCAGGCCCTGGTGTTTATTGCACTCTCGTCTGAGTCAGTTCAGCTCATTAATTCTATTTATTTTAATTTTTTGGTTGAGCTAGAGTTCCAGCAGCCTAGCAAATGAATTGGCTCACAGGGTGTTCCAGATATGCTAGAGCAAGTACAAAACAATCTAGGATAGAAGAGAGGGAAAAGAAAGAACTGAGAGAAGAATGGGGCTCCCCAGTTTTAGTGTCAATGAGGCCTTAGATACTAATCTCTTTCAGGGAGCTACAACCACACGTTTCTCTCTCTGCAACTTTATTTCTGATTAAAGATGGGAGCAGATATTTACCTCATTTAACTACCTCCACACATGATATGGGTACCATAGGCACTCAATCTTTCTTTCCATTCTGGGAGGCAGGCACCAGGTAAGCTTTCACTGGATTTACCCCAAAGAGCTTTGGAGGAAGATAAAACATCAAATGGCTACAATGCCTGCAGAAACCCAGGTTCCCTTCTCAAATCATTCAGACTATTAGTAGTTCAAGGGACCTCTTCCAGGAGGTAAGGAGCAGCACAGAGAGTGCCATGTAGTTCAACTGTGTTGAAGAGTTTCAGTGATGCAGATACTTCATGACAAATTTTGATGTTAGTAGCTATAGCAACTCATGCCATGAAACAGCTGTTCTCCTTCCCACCCTGTCCTGCACTACATATACATCACCTTCAGAGAATATGTGCAGTATTTTGCATGTCTGCTTCAATCTCCATCTGAAAAAGCTTCACAAAAATTTGTTCAGCATCTCACACTTGTGAAATATCACTATAGGCAGGGCTGAATCTTGTTCATCTAACTGCTCTCCTTCATTAGAGCAGCTGCTGAAATAGTTGTGCAAACGCCATTACCAAACACTAAGGCACTCAAAAGTGTTTGAAATTGTTGTAGTGTGTTTGTAAAGGAGGAAGAGCCAAAGGTAGCACCAGGGAAATGAAGAGAAGCTTGTGAAAAGCAGCAAAATAGCATTTCAGGGGAAAGCAATGAATGAAATATGTTAGTTTGGTGTCTGCAGAAACAGTGTGTGATTTATCTGATGTCTCACCAGTCGTGAAAACAAGACTTTTTTATACTGTCAGCAAATAAACAAATCTGTGTCGTAGTTCAGCACTCCAGAATAAACACAGAACCCCAGACTCTGAAGGGTTATCAGAGAAAAGGGAGCAGGAGTGGTATTTTTTAAACATGTGGGAACTAAGGTAGCAAAGTATTAAGTGTATCTTTAGGGAAATCCATTCCATAACCAAGGGGTGTTATTTTTCTTAGCTCCAATGTCAGATCATTAGAGCATTACATTTCAATAGAAATATGCCCCTGACACTCTCAGCTGAGTTTACCATTCATTCTTCAGTCCTATGAAACAGCACAGGCCTTAGAGCTACCAAGACACTGCATGCAAAGTCTTCTCCTTCCATGAGAAAATTTACTGTAGCATTATTTATTGACGGTAAAAAGAAGAAGAATTAAAAGCTTTCACCCAGTGCTACTATCAACCATACAGTGCAATATTTAGGAAAATAAAATTTCTAGAATTGTATTTTACCACAGCACAGTCCTTTCATTCTGATGCCCTCAAAGCAACACTAAGTGTTAGAAAAGCAACCTAATGTAATCATTTCAATCCTGTCTCTCTTAAGCTGATCTCTGATTAGCTTGCAGAACCATTAAACTGCAGTTGTCCACACAGAACACAGCTGATTCTCCAGTTTTTAAGCATTCTCAACTGCAGCTAGTTTTGAACAATGCCTCTCCCAAGAGAGATGTTTCATGTCACTCCGCTGGAGTATAGTCTGAGCTAGGGTGAGCTAAAGACATTTAAATCAATATCCTTTCTTCTTTCTTTTGGGATGAGCTCAGCAAAAGAATTAGGAAAAAATTGTGTATGTGATTCTCTATCACCCTTCAGTCTGGCAAGTGCTGATGCTCAAGTGCCTATGTACAACTTCACATGCACAAGTGCCATCACCTGCACTAGGAAAAAAAAGGAAACTTCAAGACAGATTACCAGCTGAAAGGAAACTCTAACTATTTAGCAAAAATGCAATGTTCAAGTTAATATCTTCAAAATATAATCAAATACTTACGGTTTAAAATAAATTTGAAAGACAATAGTATGGAAGGGAGCAGTATCTCTCAGATATCTCTACCCAGACAAGCTGTCTCTGCAGAGAGCTGCCCTGCCTCTTGCACACTGTGCCTGCAACAGAAATGCAAAGGCCAAACCAAAACCAAAGAAAATATTTTTAAATCTAAATGTTTAAAGATAATAAGGAAGTCTTGGTAATGTGAGTAATTTTCTCCTTAGTTCTTAATCTGAAGCCTGCACAAAGAAACTTCTCATTCACCAGCACACACAGTTTAAACACAACAAATACAGCTGGTACAATAACTCTCTGTCCAGAACTGGAAAGACAATGATGAGTAACTTGTTCTTACTGGTCTCTAGGGTAATATTTTAAAAAAGGTTTTCTGTTATTTGAAGAAATTAAGTGAACTGCTTAAAAAAAACCAGATTGAGGCCAACAAATGGATGTTTAAAAATGTCCTTAAGTGAAATAATTTTTGTAAAATTGTTATCAGAAATTGCATTCCAGAAAATACCTGAACATTCCACTCCATAAGCTTAAGTTATTTCTTTGAATGCCTGCAGAAACAACAGCTAATCTTGTATGCTGTGGGCATGGTAACAACTAACTCTCTTATGCACCTCTGCAGTCATTGTCCAGGCTGTGATGTGCTCTGGAGCATTTAGATTATTTATTATTTTTGTTATTATTATTATTATATCAGGTTCCTTTTGAATGAAAACTGGTATTCTGCATTGTTCCATTGGATTTTAAAAAGTTACATAGTACCCTTTTGAAATGAAGCCAAAGAAATCTTTTTAAACATCTGCATTGGAGCATAAAAGGAATCCACAATAAATAAAAAGGCATTTTTTCAAATAAAAATGACCACAGAGCATGGTGGGAAAGGTTTGTTGTCATATTGAAATCGCTTGAACTGCTGAAAACTGCAAAAGAAAAAATCATGGTGATTTGTTTTAGATTCAATCATAAATTATGCTGTTATTTCTGGCTCCATATCCACATAGCTGACAGTTACCTTTCCCTGGTGACTAAAGTACACTTGCTGGATTTTGAAAGGCAGTTGAAAAATGAGGTTAGGGATTCCTAAGATAGAATAAAGCAATCTTGATTTTATTTTCAAACATCCAGTATTTTGTGTGTGTGTGGGAAATTGCCAAGAGAAGGAATGTGTATGGGTTTCATAAGGGAAAAACCACCTATATTTCCCTCTTACACTATCTGTAGGAAAGGGAAAAACTTCTTTTTAGTGGTACAGTGAGGTGCCAGCATGTAACATAATTCCCTGATTTAGTGCAAAGTTTTAGAGCAGAGGATTTAAGACATTACTACCTGCAGTTGTTGTCTTCACCTCTTGCTGCCTCTGGAATATCAAGCAGAGCAGTTAAGAGGAAAATGTCTATTCCTTCCTGACAAAGTTGTCCCCTGGAAATGAGAAAAATTCATGATATGGCTCCATGGCACAAATGGCGAGGGATGAATGGTGTTGATGTATGGAGAACTTGCATGGAAAAATGACTAAGGAAATGCTGGGAGCAGAGGGGCTCACAAGCAGCATCGTTGCTCACACTTTTTATTAATAGAGCAGCGCTCAGTGCCAGCTCCAAGTGGGAATTTAATAATGGAAAACATCAGCATGAGATAGTACACAGATCCCGTGTCATGGGATGCAAGCGTGTGGAGGCTTTGGGGCAGTGTTACACCTGTGTTTCTCTCAGAGATAAAAGAAAAGCCCTTTCAGAAGGGAAGGCTGCAGAGCGTTCATGAGAACACCTCAGCACTGCCCCATGTCCTGGGAGCCACAGGGTTTCCCTGTGGGCTTCCAGAGGTCACAGATCTTGAGGAGCTGCACACACAAACCTGAGAATGGTGAGAAATACAGCAATACGTGTCCTGTGATTCTGCAGACAGAGGCAGAACTGGTCTGGCTTCAAATATATATATATACAGTTTAAAATGTTAAAAACAGTAAAGAGATTTTAAAAACAAGATAACCCAGACCCACTCATGTTGAGAAATTTCACAATTTTCTAACATTGTTGTCTTCTAATCTTAATGTCTCTCTGACATCCAAAGCTGAGCTTATTACTGACAGAGGCTCTGAGCATCCCTGCAGCCTCTGCCAGCTGAGGACCATGGTACCATGACCATCTCCCCAGTTCAGGTCTCTGCATTTTTGGAGGCTAATGTTAGGTCATTCATCTCTTCCTCTTTTCCTGAATAATGCCTAAATATTCTGCATGATGAGAGTGTGGATTTGGAATTGCTTCTCTTTAGTCAAAATATGGAGGTAGCCTGCTAGGGCCGTCAAAGGGAGAGACTGGTGCTATGATTCCTGTAGGGAAGGGGCTCTGAGCAGGGAGAAAAATCAAATTTCTAAACACAGTAAAGGGCATTAATAATTTCAAATCTAATTGCTTATTTTCTACAGAAAATTGCACATATCGCTGCTATTTGAACTCCCCTCTTCGGGATAGTAAGCCAGCCAGAAGACAACACTACACTTTATTTCAGTGGAACAATAGTGGCATCCAGTGGTCAGTCAGCAAATTCAAAGCAGTGCTTCTTAGGGGTTTCACTGGGATACTGTGATCTGCTCATATCCCTCGTAGTCGGTCCTTGATTGCTTTTTTTTTTTTGTGGGGAATGATGGTAGATAGTACTTTTCCTTGAAAATGGAGTGTATTTGCATTGCTGTAGAAAGAGTAGAATACATTTGCTAAAGTCCAGTAGCTGAAATGTTAATTCTCCAAGGCCCTATTGCAGTTGGCAAGTAACTGCAGGGAGGGCAGAGTTGGCCTTGGTGCAAACACATTTGATCTAAAGGCCCTGTTCTTGTGATGAATGAGGTCAAACAAACAGTAATACATCATTGCAGCTATCTTCTATGTTTGGTTCCTCTGGCTAGAGGAAGATCTGTGTGCAGCTTTATAAATCACCAGAAGTAATACTTAGGTTGCTATAAATCCTTGGAAACTTATTTTGCCGTGTCACTGAAGTCAGTTGCATCATGTCTCCTTACTAGCCATCGTTCATATTAGGAAAATGTGTTGTGTAACTTCATACCATTTCTTCCTAGACTAAAAGCAAGTTTTAAGATAATATGATTTGCCATATTTGGTTTCAGAGTCTCACCTTTAAATTGTGGAGGGAGAGCTTCCATTCACACCAGGCTGGTCATCTTAATGGCCATTGCCTCTGTTCCTGCACCAAAAGGAAGGGGTGTTCACTCCACCAGAACTCCGAGTAGCCCATTTATATCCATCTTCTGTTTAGTCCATTTAGATTTCAGCCAAACCAATGAATCTAACCCTGACTCAGTAAAGGCAAAATATTTGGCTGCAGTCTCAGTACTGCAGGAAACAAAATGCTGTAAATGAGATCCTGTGATACCTAGGGAAAAAATGCAATAAAATTACACTAATGTCTTGTAACAAGCATAATATTTTTTCCCATCAGATATAATCCTGACAAAAGTTTAAAGATTCATACAGGGAACTTGGTTTTGAGTTGTGTAACTTCATAGTTATAATAGATTTGTACATCAGCCAAGGGGAAGACAAAATACTTATAAATCTGAATTCAGATCTCTTCAGAGTAGATATCAATATACCTTCCATGATTCTCCCAAGTAATTGTGAATGTTCTGAATAATCTATCTTTCCAATTTCCACCTTTAAAACTAGAGTTTTTACTTTCAGTGAAAGTAATAACATAAAATACATTGAAGCTTTCCATCTGCCTGTATTGATAGCATTCATGTCTATCCTAAATATATGTCAAACGTAAGTTCTATAGTGCTTAGCCCATTTCAGGTTTATACATTGTCTTAACAACATTTCTGCTACTTGACAAATACAGAAATACAATTACTTATAATTAGGTGGTGTGACACCTGACAGAGAGAAACTGAGTTACCTTCTTTGAGAAGTTCAGAAAAGTTTACTATCCTATAATTTAATTTTATGGCTGTCAAGTGATAGGAGGGGCATTGTATGGAGGGGAGGGGGAAAATCTTGTTCAGTTGTGGTTAGTAGATGCTTTCTGCCCAACAAAATGATGTCTTCTATCTCAAATGTTTTGTGCATTTTATGTAGGCTTATGAAATTCCCAATTCTTGTTTTGTTCAGGTTTGCCTATTCCCTTCTTTTTCCCTCCCTGCCTTCAAATGTGTAAGGTCTCAAACTCATTCCCCATTGAAGTGATTGTAGACTCCCACTGACTGCAGTGGGAATTGGATTAAATCTCTGAAACAACAATTACATGCCTAATTGCTTTTTATTGCTCACTTAAAAATGCATTCTTTGAAAAACTACCAATATCTGTGAGGGCTGAGAGTTTAATGTGCCAAACTATTTAGGTTATTTGGAGACCTGTTTTCCACCAGTGCCTGGGGATTTAAATAAATGCTATAAAAGACTGTTATTTACATTATGCATTTATAACAGAAGTATTTATATGGCATCATTATTCTTCGTATTGATTTTCCTGTAAGTGCAAAGACTTTGCTTCTTTGAAGTCAGTGGGGGATCTGCCCCTGACTTCATCCAAACTGAAACTGGGAGCTAACATGAGGAAAAGGGGATGTGGTTTTCAGATCATGCTGAAAGAAAGACAAATTTTGTGAAATACTCTTCCTAGAACTCTGTACTGACTGTCTCTTCTGGAGATCACCTTTGCCCTGTGCATTCCTCAGTGAACAGGCACTCGGTGTCTCCTGAGCATCAAGAGGCCATGTGCTAGTTTGGCAGTGGCTGTAAACTGTAGTTGAAGTGACTGTGCTCATTGGAGAGTGGCTCAGAGAACTTCCTCTTCTGCAAGTGGCAGCCTGCACCAGCTCGGCTCTCCCTGTCACAATCCTGACTCTAAAATATGAACCCCATACAATAATGGATGTGAGAAGGTTCTGCAGAGATTAATTAACCACCACAGGTCTTTTACCTGGCCTCCGAACCTCTGAAAAAAAGTAGTCACTGAAGGAAAACAATGCAATCCTCTTCCTATAAAATCTACTTGAAAGAAACAATATAATTAAAACAACCCTGAGTCTCACAAGCATGGCCTCGAGGAAGATTATAAAATCTGAATTTGGCTGCATGCCTAATGACTTTTACTGCAGAAGTGTTAGCTTCCTTCATTACCAGCCTCCCCTCTGAATGTGCAAACCCCATCCCTGCCACAGAGCTCTTCTAACTATAATGGACCAAGTTCAGGCATCTTTTTAAACAGATACAGCAGGAAAGCTCTGCATAGGCTTGGAAATACTACTGAGTAGTGCTGTTAGGCACCATAAGGAGGCAAGCCAGATTTGGGAAATGGATTGAAATGGTTACAGAATTTTCTCTTTAATTTGACAGAGGATTGGCAAAGGACATAGTGAAAGCAAATAGCCTGAAATGCCATGAATCTACCCACAAATCAGCTGATCAGTAAATAAAAATAAGCATGCCATGAGATTACAAATTAAGGTGGAGATTACATACACACTGTTAACTTCAGCAGTATTTCAATGTATGATGTTTGCAGATCTTCTAAGGGAGCCAGATTTTTCTAGGAATTAGAAGTGTATACCTCAATAGGCTGAAATATATTGATATGCTCAAGACTCAGATTTAAAAGCATTTCAACATCATATCTTGATATACTACAGTAATAAAAAAACTATGCTAGTTTCTGGTGGACGATGCTGTTTCTCTAGAGCTAACGTGAAAGTAAAAAATTACTCTTCTGCTAATTCAATAAAGGTAAATAACTGGAAAGCAACCTATTGAAATATCTCAAGATTAAGACTGGCATATAAGCACTTTGTTTTCACAGGACTCTTGGTAAGTGTAGAAGGTTTTTCGACAAAACCATAGGCTGAGAAGATAGCTTCCAACTCTTATTTTCTTTGTTTGTAGCCCTGCATTTCATCCTGTGACTACAGGCACATTTTGTCTCTAAAAGCTTTAATTTTTTTTTTACAGTATTAATTCTCATGGTCAAATTTATCTGCTTGGCAAAATTTTCCTTGCTGGTATTGCTTGATTAGTAAGATGTTACTATGATGCTAGAGGCAAACATTTTCAGTACAATTAAGAACACTGTGAAACTAGGGCAAAGCTGAAGACTGCTGAACACAGCAACGTGAAAGGACCTTAATGTGGGACATAATAATATTGAAGTTTATCATATATTGTAATGACAGTGGATCAAGCAAACATTTCCGGACTAATGGAAAATGGTTGTGCAGCAAGGCAGACATGATAAAAGAAAAGGTCAGTTGTGTCCATATGCCTGGCTAGTTAAAACAAACAATCCTCCTCCTCAATTCCTTTTTCTTAGTGATGCTCTCCCTGTTGCTGGGTCTGAACAGCATCTGACTGCTGCAGCACCGTGGTCAGTCAGTGCAATGCAAACGGAAGGGTTGTATTTGACCAGATAATTTAAATACAAACATGAACATAACACTTCTACAAAATAAAACCAACAAAGACCAATGTTCCACAAGCTTAGATGTTATTAGTATTACTACTACTACCTAAGGTCACCTCAGCAATTTTTCAATATAAGGAGTGATGGTTTTAGAGCCCATTACCCAGCTTTCAGTGAGCTCAGGTCCATTTCCATGGCAACACAAGATGCAGCCATCCGCAAAGTTGTCAGAAAGCTGTAGTGTTTGGCTCCTGTGCGGAGCATGGCTGATGGCAATGCACACAGCTGTAGGAATTAGTCTCCACTGCAGGCTTTTAACTAAATGAAATAGAAAAATAAACATCCTCTTAATTGACTGGGGGTGTGTGTTATTGTACAATTTAGCTTTCTAAAGATTTAATAAAAGAAGACTTCGTAGGAGTGTTTATTGTATAGAAAGTTCCAATACCTGCATTTTAGTTATAGACCAAGCCTTTGCAGTAGAAACTTGACCTGATTCTTCTTCCTTTCTTTGGTTTGTCTGTTTTTTGGTTAAATTAAGTGCTTTTTCTGTTTCTCCTCAGCTCTGACTTGGTCACAGCCTTTGGCAGGGGATGACAGCCCATGTAACACTGTGCATACAGAGTGCAAGGGGTAGTTGTTTGGCCAGGTTTACGAGCTGGAATGTGGCGACTGACAGTAGATTGAACAGACTGCGGATGTGATGGGACAAACGATCTCAGGAAGAATTTGTGCAATTTAATAAAGTTTGTATGAGAAAAATACTCGAACCTCTGGAAGATTCCTAAGTGTTCAACTAATGGAAGAGTCAGTACAGCCTTCTGAAAGGTGCATGCCCTGCACACACTGTTTGTGGGCTGAACAGCAGCTGGATGTAGCTATGGCCCTTGGAGCCATTCCAGACAGAGGGGAATGTCCTGCCCTTCCTGGAAGCCAAACAGCTGCCCTAGCTGACTGCCCTGCATATCAACACAAGAGGAAACCTGCCAAGCTCTATCTTAACACACCAAGCTGTAAAATATGGCTCTGTTGAGCTTTACATTCACTTCAGCCACATCTCCCACAAAAACATTCATCCATGGCAGGGGCAAGGAGGTCACCCAGGGGCTGTGGCTGCAGCACTCTGAACTGTGGCCATGAGCCCTGATGGCATCGCTCTTGGCCAAAATGCTTCTGGCAGCCTCACACCTTCCCCAGCTGCCGTGGCACAGCAGTGATTGATGGTGCCGAGCATGCAACAAGCAATCCGTGGGTTAGGCAGCTTTATTCTCCTAACAGGATTTCTGCTTGCACAAGTTCCTGAAATACAGCACAGCCTGCTTCTACTTCGAGCATATGGAATTGTAAGGAACTAACTAGAAGAGTACATGGGAGGGTGGCATAATACTGTGCAACATATGGCTGTTCTGGTCTGCCATGCCCAAATTCTGTCTAGCATAAATAGGCTCATTTCCCAGTGACATCAAGAGTTGCTGTCTTAGATTATACCGTACTGAAATCTAAAAGTGGACCTCGATCATCTCCCACATTATCAAACAAAAACTAGTTGTCCAAAGCCAGGCAAAATTCTCATAACAGCTTTAGCATATGCCATCACTCTTTCCCTGACAAGTGATCTTCCTCTCATTGCACTGACTGTCCTCTGATTCAGCAGATTACTAGCAGGACAACGTGGAGAATGGGCCTCTTCCCACACAGCAAGAAATAACTCAGTTCTGGCTTGGTTGAAATGGTGCCAGAGCTGCCCCACACCCAGACTAGCTCCATTCCAGGTGCGAGAGAAGAAAAGTGATGCATAAGGGAGGCTGAAACTTGACTCCTGATTCAGTCCCAGGCCCCCTGCTCTCCAAGAGCAGCCATGGTAGAATGCAGCTCATGATAAACATCATCCACCATCTCCAGCAGACAGCTGTGTGTGTTGCCACTGACCCACAAGTACATTTTAGGGAATACAAGGCCATGCTGACCCCCTTTATGTGATCAGAAGTTCCTCCAGCTATTCATGTTCTGCTTCCAGGTAAGAGACCATCCTAGCTCCTCCTGCATGGATGGTCTCCCCAGGATGCAAGGGCTGGGAGACACAACAGTGGTTGGGCCCCAGGATGCTCTGCCACCCAGCCCAGCTGCAGCAAAGAGCCTTGTAAGCTCTGCTTTGCCATCAGACTGCAGCACCACATGAACACCCTTGCTTTTTCACAGCAAAAGGAAGTTTCTCCAGGAAAGGACACACTCAGACATTCTTATTTTTTTTTCCTGCAGCTCTTCTGGTGGTGTAAGAGAGAAGCCACATCAGCTGTCAGTGAGATGCCCTTCGGACTGCTGTTTTTCAAGTGGTCTGCTGTGTTGAATCCCTAATTGCACTAATGGACCTAATAAACCAAACCTCCTGGATGAAGCAGAGAACATCACAGTGAGAGGGACATTTAAAATTAAATCTAATAATGCTTGGGAATGTATTGCCAGGAACAGTTCTGCCTCAGAGGTGGTGGTGGTCCAAAGGTCCTAGTCATCCTCTGCCTGTTTTAATCTCCAAGAGCAGTTGCATTCCCCTTGGCTGGCAAACCCAGACCCCCCTCACCCATGACTGTGGAGGGCAGCAAGAACACAGCTCTGCACCACCTGAGCCACAGCACCCACATTCTCCTGGTGTGCTGAAGGGGTTTCCTGCCCTAGTACCCTCTCCTTCCAGGATGTTCTGTGTAGATTCATCACATTGCACCCCACCTCACCCACCTGCAAGGTGCTGATAAAAGAGCAGGATGCTCCAGGGTTCACCATTCCCAGTCCTGGTTCTGAGAAGATGACCCTTAACAACTCTGCCTTTGCTTTTTACACAGGATTTGCTACTGGCAGTCATGAACCTCTCCTGATCTCCCATCTCAGCCTTACACCAGCAGCACGTTCAGCCCTAAAGAAGAGAGGCTCATAAACTATGTTATTTCTTTATGCCAAAAAAAAGCGCAAATAAACAGGCAAACCTCTTATTTCCTAATGTACCCTAATGTGCTTAATGTACCCTATGGTTATTAACCAGATGTCTGCTATTTTTAATATCTGTTTTAAGCTGTTTTCTATAATTGTTTTGCCTGAAATGGGAGTGTGTAGGGCACAACTTGCTTCATGGTTCTAAGATGATTTTTAATTACTGAGTGGCCTAGCACTCGGATGCTCAGAGCTTTTAGTAATAAAACAGGTTATTTCTGTATCTCCCCTCCTGTAACTCCCTGGTATGTAACTTCTTTTATTTTATTTTTATTTTCTTAACCTGGGCAAAGAAAGAGGCAGGACTCAGCTCCTGCAGACTTGTGATTTGGCTAAAACACCAGCAGCCATCGAGATTCCGTGACCAACCTGCATTTTGGTGCTGGTCAAAGTAACTGCGTGGAAGGCAATGTGGGGTTTGTTATGCTGTGGTTGCCATAGAATTATTTAAAAGGTATTTCATTGCAGGACAGCAAACTTAAAAAAACAACACTAGCAACATGAGTCTTTCACATTTTTCTTCAGTTACCCTTGCTCCTGTTTGTAAGTACAAATATTTATATGTGAGCCAGGACAGTTTATCCCTCCTGCCGCCTTAACAGCAACATAATATTTCTTTGCAGATCTTTAGTTCCACTCACACAGAGACCTCACCCCATTTCAGGAAAGAGTTTAGCTGTTAACCCTTTCAAGAAGTCCAGAAGTTGTAAGATTATTACCTGCAGATAACATTGGTCAGGACCAGCAGTGGAACCAGAATTGGGGTCTGGGAGCAGTGGTTGTGAGGTCTTGTGCTGTGGCTGCCAGCCTGCCTTCCTCCCCCTTCATCCTGCAAAACAAGAAGGGTGAAAATTTTGTAGCCCCAATTCAGCATCTGCAATAACACAGGAAGATCCCAGAACACAGTACTGGATGAAGCCTAAGATTGTTCTGTTTAAGATGCACCTAACCACACCTGAGGCTCCAACGTGCACACTCATCTCTTTTGGAAACACTCAGTAACGGTGCTTATCCTCCCTAATGAGAAAGGTCTAGTGCCCAGCTCGATTATTTCAGACTTTCCTCAGTGGTCATACTGTCTACAACTTCCAGGTTTGTTGCTGTCCACTGGACACCTCCCAGTGTGTCCAGAACATTCAGCCCAGTGTCCTGGATGTGACCTGCCACTGTCAGGCTCCCATGCTGCTGGTGCAATCATCCTATTAACAGATCTCAGAACAAAACTCGTATTTTTTTCTCTACTTACAACACCCCATCGCCAATGGCTTATATCCAGTTTGTGACCCAGTATGTTTCAGTGATTTATTTTTGTGATAGCCCTTTCTATTTTTGCACCTGATTCTTTCTCTGGGTTTTTGTCTTTTTGTTTGTTTGTTCATTTGGGTGTTTTCTTTCCCTTTTGCTTTATTTTCTTTGTAAACTGAAATGCAACTGCAGTCAACTTTCCCATGGGGAAGCCAAAGAAGTCTGCAACAGCAGCAGAGCTTGGAAGCTGTGGCCATAATCTCATACAGAAGGTTCCTCTCTTGAGGAACACTCAAGAGAAAACTCATAGTTAGTTCAAGGCTTGTGTGCATCACAGAGCACCTTAAATTAGCTTTCTTAGGAGTTTTGTGCCATGTCAAATGCACTTTGATAACCTGTGTACACATGCTGTTGCTTGATGAATCCCCCACTTCTCCCACGTGTAGACAAAGCAAGTGCCAGATAAGCACCAGCCTTCTCCAAGTCTGCTGTCTTGCACTTCTTTCACCCTTGACTTGAAACTGCTGCTCCATTAGGCATCATTTTCTCCCCCATGCCTAGCAATTTAAGCCTTGCTCACCATCCCAGACTTCACCTCTTCCCCATGACTGACAGTGCTGAAGGTCTGTGCACCATCCCTTTTTGATGTAGAGAATTAGCTGGGGGGGGCACCTCTGCAGGCTTTGCAGAAAAGACACATTAAAAGCAGACACACAGACAGTAAGGGGGTTCTCAAAGGGTTGCTCAGTGAAATGGGGAAAAAAATGGAAGACAAAAGAAAATAATTAATTTTCCTGGGTCAGCAATGCCGCGACTCTGAAAGGAGCTGGTAGACATTTAGACTCCAACAAGGAAGGGACTAAATGACCATCAGCAATCAGAGGAAAGGACCATTTAGCAAACACTGGTGGATTCATTTTCTCCTGTTTTAGCTTCAGCCTGCTGCTCACAGGATTCAGGCTTTGAAGTGCCACATTAACCGTACCAAAGCATTGTACCTGCAGATTGACGGCAAAACTCACAGACACTCTTAGCTCAAAACATAGAGCAGCAGTCCAAAGTCAACCTTTTTTCACTAACTAGCAGTACCCTCGGGATTTCACTCCAAGCCCTCTGCAGGGACTCACAGTAGCTACTGTTTCTTTTCCAAGGACACATTCACTTGTAGGCACATGTGGTACTTCTCAAGCACTGAGACAATATAAAATTAGATAAGACAATCCTGATAAGATATAGTTTTATATAGGTTACAGTTTTCTAATTGGAAACCAGCCCTTTTATTTTTACTTCCCCTTCAACAACATTATAAAAACCTCCCTGCTCCCAGTCATTAGCTATTTCACTTTAATTAAATATATCTATTATTTTTAAATACAGAACTAAACTCAATTTAGGCAGGTCCATTAGCCCATGAACCCCTCTAAAGCTCTGTCTCTGTGGCCTGGGACATGACTCAAGGCAGCAGCAGAGCAGAGCACGGGGCTGGATGTGCCTGTTTGGAGCAGATATTTGTCCCTCCTACCCCTTTCATTTCCACCTCGAAACAGGCACGTGCAGTGGCTGTGACTTACCCCATGTCACAGCTTACATCGCCTCCGCTGATTCCGGTGGAGAACTGGGGAGCAGGAGGAGAACCCCTGGCATTCATACCGTGCACAATCCCCTCCGATGCCCAGGGCAGGAGAGGCACAGCGAGGCCCTGCAGCAGCCCGGCTCCAGGTGAAGGGTGCAGCTGGAGGAGGAGGGGTGCCTGCTTGCCAGCCAGATGTCAGTGCCATGTTAGCCATGGCTGGGGGGACAAAGGCAGCCTGAACCTGCAGCTGCCTGCCCTCACCAAGAGCTTAATCATTTTTAAATTCGGAGAATGAATGCCATGACCTGCAATTATTCATCTTTTGTGTTGTTAGCTACAGCTCCCTGCACTGTGCCAAATCACACAGTTCCAGACCGGTTTGGTGGTTGGAGTCTTATCAACAACCCCATCTTTACACTCCTCTGCCTGCCCTCTCCCTAAACCACCCTGTCACCCCCCTGCCCAGTCCCTGGTGAGGGGCTTCCAAGGGCTGGGCAGGATCAGTACTGCGTGCAAAGTCCCCAGGGTGGTGAGGGAGCCCTTGGGGTGGCATACGGCCAGCAGGCACCACACAATGATGCCACCGAGGTGCTGGGCCCGTCCTGGCAGGCTCCAGGCGACAGGAAGGAGGGGACCAGGAGTGCCATGTACCTTGCAGGGAACGTGCCGTGCCACCTCCCAGAGTGGCTCCTGCTGGCTGCCCCATGGCAGCACCAAGGCTGCACTGTCAGGAGAAACAAACAGCCACCCCAGAAGTTCACCTTACCTGACAGATTGCAGGCTGCAGTTATCACCAGCAAGAGCCTGGGCCCCAGCACAACCACCTCCCATCTCTGGTTTTAGCCCTAAACCACGTATTTCTCCAATGCACTTTTTAGACATCCACAGTCGTGAGCAGGGAGATGCCCATGAAATGCCGAGAAAGCTGCTGGTGCTGCTGCTGTGTCTTTCAGCTCTCAGGGAAAGTGCAGCTGCCACAGCACACCACTCACCTCTGTGACTACTCATGCGGCAGACCTAACCCCAAGAGCAGCTGGTGGTCATCACATCATCACCCCTGTCCCTGCTGGGCTGTGACTGGAAGAGCTGTGCTCTCCTGCAATTTTCCAGGTTGGCTGAAGGACCAGCAGGTGCTGAGCCCGTGGGGACAGGAGTGTAAGAGCAGCCAGGACGACGGACAGGGTGCCCAGGCCTCCTGCAGACACGCAGCTTGTCTGTGTGCAGCATCGTGGATCTGCAGTGTGGCAGAACCCTTTGGTTGTTTCCTTGTGCCCAGTCAAGGTTGTGGGGCTTCTGAAGGAACTGCAGTCCATTAGGCAATGCTTATTAATGGGACACCTGTCTTCACGGAGTCTTCAGATCTACTCAATTAATATTAACAAGGTTTCATTTAAATTTTTGCTCCAATTATCATTCATATTTAAATGCACTATTCACTACAGAATTGTAATTTTACACTTCTAAGTGATACACAGGACTTGGTTCAGGGCATTTCCTGCTTCACAAGCTGTGCTTATAATTAGACCCCTCATGAAGTCATGGGGGTTGCCCGGAAGATGAGACATGGGTTTGGCCCAAGTAATACCTTTTTGTCCTATGTGAATTCCCAGAGTTGGGGAGCAACCAAACAGAACACTGAGGGCATATATAACAGAGGGTTATATATTTGTACGTGGGTTATAAACAGTAACATAACATTGTTTAAATCAGGAATAAGCAAATAATTGTACTTAAAATAATAGATGAGTACAACCTCCCTCCTATCAAAAGTAAAATTCCAGAGGTGCTATAAGTAGTACCATTTCTAAAATCAGACCCAAAGAAAACTTTATTGTAACAAAACTTGGCTTATCTTTAGTGGTATCAGGTTTTACTACTTTTTGAAGATGCTTAAATAGACCTTTGACAGCTGCTACTGTTATGGTATTTGTGCTGCTGGGGCCACGGCACCTAACAGATGGAAAAGCAGATAATGCAATAACAGCATTCATGAGTAAGGCTTCCGAAGTAGTAGTCATGGTCTTTAAATAAAACCAAGCAAAGCAGAGCTGAGTCAACTTCACTCCTGGATCAAAGAAAGCTCCCGTTGCTTCAACTTTGACAATGTCAAAAATGTTCCTTAAA
Source organism: Eulacestoma nigropectus (assembly GCA_013397775.1). NCBI lineage: Eukaryota > Metazoa > Chordata > Aves > Passeriformes > Eulacestoma > Eulacestoma nigropectus. The sequence continues at coordinate 738,830 of VZTE01006371.1, read as the reverse complement.
AACTAAAGGGACAAAAATTTAAACCCCATACCTGGAAAGATGCCTGAGTGCCTGTGGGCTCTCCAAGGACAGCAGTGATGAGGAACCTGCAAAGAGCCCACATGCAGGTGGGAACCAGCTACTGCAGATTGTCAGAAGAGGACCACCAGGACTCCTTCAGTGACACCACCCACAGGCTCTCCTTGCTGCTTCCAAAATGTGGCAGGAACTGTAAGGAGCTCCCAGCTCCATTTGGTGGGCAGGCAGTCCCAGTCACTGTGGCAACTCAGGAAGCCCTAGGTCCTTATTCTCACAGTGACATCTCCCACTAGAACCTATACAGAAGGGAGGTGCACAGAAATCAAGTGAGCAGAACGCAGCAGTTCCACCCTCTCACAGAGAATGTTTTTAGTTTACTGTTCATAGAAACAACACATCAAAAGAGTGTTGCTTGTCTCCCAGCCAAACATGGAGACCAAATAAAACATTAGCAAAAACCCACTTTGCTGAGCGGGGTGTGGCACTGGTTGTGTCATCTCTGGCGTGTTGATACAAATACATGCTGGATCCAGCTTGCCTTTCAAAATAATAGCTCACTCAATCTTCATTGTGGGATTAAATGAATCAACAGCCCTTCAGGACAGCTCCTGATGGAGCCTGTTACTACCTTTTTTATCGAATCGGTGGTTATCAGCCCACAGGAAATTATTGTAGCAAGTGAAAATATTCAGTCTGACTGCCTCAGGGGAGGATGAACTGCTTATACCAAATCCAAGTGTTTTCTCATCCCTGGCACCTATTCTGATCGATGTTTGGCTTCACTGGCTGAAAGTTCTTCGTACTTCAACTCTGAAGCTTGTACTGCTGTTGCAATGGGTGAGAAGGGACAGAGGGCAAGACAAGAGGGCTGAGAGAGTAGTGAATTGTCGTCCACCAGAGACTCCTGTCTAGCAACCCTCACTGAGTCATTTGGGCTTAACTCCCTTGAGATACTGAGGTGTCACCTCCTACTATTCCTTTCAGCTTCCTACCCTTGTGTCAGGGCACTGAAGACCAGTGCCTGGTCCTGCTGGCCCTGAACATGACAGCTGAGCCTCTGAACACCCACAGCACCAGGATGGCCCAATCCCACTCAGACAAAAAGGGCTTACAACCACAGCTGTACATGAACAGCCCAATGAAGAGTCAATAGCATTAGGTTTAGTAAATAAGAGGAGTTTCCCTCTGCACTAGGAATCTCCGACCATCTGCATCCCCTGAGGCTCCCTCATGTCAATCTCTCTGTGATTTCTGGCTCATTTGAACAACTCCCACCAGACAAAAAGGTCTCAGAACTCACACAGAACTAAATCCTCAAGTCACTTTGCAAAACCTCTGAACCTCAGGCATCACAAAGTAGGCAGACCACACACAAGGTGAGCGACCATGGGAGCCTAATTTTCCTTCACATCTGTGTTTGCAGATGGACTCACAGCTCCTTGCAAGTCATCATGCTACTTCTTGGAGAAGCCATATTCATACTCCTGCAGAGAGGAGGAGTCAAAGCTACTTCACCTCAATAATTCTTTGACTATTTTGCTGACTACAAAATGGATAAAGATGGCAGACTGGTATTTTCCTGGTAGAGGCACAGCAGTGGTGGGATATCAGGGTGCTGAGGATTTGCTGAGAAGCCACTCTGGGGATTGCCTTCATCCTCTTCCTGCAAGTCCTCACCTATGCACAGGCAAGCCTAAAATTGCATCCATAAACCACTTTTATCCTGATTTCTGAATGGAATGAGGCGTGGGCAGCATGTCACTTTTTGCCTGACTAGTCCCTTGAAATTTTTGAAAACATCAGTTACTTTCAATGAAACTTGGCTGAGAGGCAAAGACTTAAAAGTGTTGCCTTACCAACATGTTTTGGGAAAATTAACAGTTGGGCAGAGGAGGAGTTGGGCTCCTGCCTCCACAGAAGCAAGGACCGTGGTACAATCTCAGCCATCACTAGGGACAGGAGGCACAAGCACCTAACAGAGAGTCTCCAGCCAGAGCTCACACTGTGTTCTGTAGAAGTTCCTCCATCCTTGGGCTTGGTTTTGTTTCTGTAAATCAGCAAAGCTCCTGGTGCCCACGGAGACAGAAACATGGGCTTAGGTGGGAGAAGGGGTTCAGGAGACCACTCTCCTGCCTGGATCCCCTCATGCTGGGAAGGAATGCACATGGTAGCTTCTCTCCAGTTCAGAGAAGTCAATCAGAAAACAGATTCTTTGCTTCTGTTGTCCAGAAAACTCAAAAATTAAAAGTTTAGAACTCCCAACTCACATTTTAACTGCAAAAATCAGTCATAAGCTCAGGGTTTCCTTTTCTTTTGACGAAGTATTTTTCTCCAACATCTTTAACTAATACATACAAGCATAACTATTTTTGTTATTTTTGGTATTCTGACCTTGCAAAAACTCAAGACTAAAATCTCTGCTCAACCATCTTTATTTCTTTTTGTGGCTCTCTGGTCTGTGAAATTGAAGGGTTGCGCTAGGGCCCAATACTGCTGGAATTTATCTGTTTAGAGAGAAGTGTCATTTAATCTGTACTTTGAATAACAAAGCAGAACACACAAAAAATTACATGTACTGTGCAAAGAGATTATAAAGGAGAAAATAAGACAAAACAATGTAGGTCAAATTTGGGACATAATCCAATATTGCAGACTTGTGCTTATGGGCACAAATGTTTCCTCCTGAAAATCGGTAATTGTGTCTGAGAGGGGCTGGTGTGCTTGTCAGCCAGCCTCTTGCTATAGGGACGGTTCCCCATATAGCAGAGACTTACCATATACAACACACCATTAAATGTCTTCACCTCACAACTGCCCCCACACACAGGGCTCCTCTCACAGAAAAGGGGCCACTGAGAGCAGTGTGACTGTGCACAGAGTTAAAGCACGGGGCTGAGCAACTGTGAGTTCACCATCCACAGGCCCTTTATCCCTACAGGCACAAACCCTTACATTTCTAATTAAATTAACTCATTTATACCTGTGGGAAAATCCCAGCCCAGTACCAGAGAGTGCACTGCACAAGCCAATACACTAACATTCATAACAACTGATGCGTTAACTGGGATTTGAATAGAATCATTTAGGCATTAGTAACATTTCCATCTCTGGAGATCAAGCCTTTTCACTTCCATGCATTTTGACATCCTTTAGCAACTGAGCATATTCCTAACAGAAATCCAAGTAAAGCCAACACACCAAGCATTTGTTTGCATAAATACAAATGGAACCTTGGGATAAAATTAGTGCTACAGAACTGTGAGAGTCTAGCATCAGCAAAAGAATCTTAACATTTAGAGACAATACAGCAGATATATACATTCTTAACTATTACACATACGAAATGCAATAATGGGTGAGACAACGATTCTCTTGGGCCAATATCCCACCACCTTCCACAGAAGCTTTAGGAGGAAAGCTAAAGAAACTGTCTAGATAAGAAGCACATCCTCAGGAGACCACATACAAAACGCCTAAGCAATTACTTGTGCTCAGAAACAACAATTCCTTATTTTCATATATCTCAAAGCAAGTCAGGCAAACTAAAGGTGAGGGATGGTGAGTGTGCTGACTTACTCCTGGCCTACAGATATGCACAGTGCCAGGTTTGGTGTGGTTTTTTTATTGTTTGTTTTTGTTTTTTTTTTTTTTTGGCGGGGGGTTTTTGTTTGGTTTGCCACAGCCTTTTTAATGGGAGTTTCTGTTTTCTTCTTTTGGGTTTTTTTAGAGAAGTTAGGCCGTATCTATGATTTCAATGAAATTAACATTTAAGTTAAAATACAGCAATTGCTGAGAACAGATTAACAAGTGATTTGTGCTTTTCTTATTCTATTTTCTTATTCTGACTTTTTTACAGGGCCATATATCAGAATCCTAAGTGCTCAACTGGGACTTTAGTAAAGGCTAGTTCAGGAAAAAAAGCCGTCCCTAACACAGTGGTCTGTGGTAAGTACAGCAGAGGGTAGTTTAAACATTGATTCATTTCAGCTCACATGGGAGGAGATGCATGGATGCACGTACAAGACAATTCATAATAGCATACTTGTGAGTTGCAAAGGAGCACTTCTAAGTGGGTTGGAAGAAAACAGATGCTTCTGCCTGCTGCAATGAAAAAACTCAATACTATTAAAATGTGTACAAAAGAAACCAGGGACCAAATGGTACTTGAAAGATAAGCAGGATGTTTTGAAGAATGGCTCAAAGCATATAAGAGTCTAAATTCCCTATCTTCCAAAAGACCTTGTGGGTGGAGAGAAACTATCATGACCTAATTCCTCATTTCCAGATGGATTTTTTTTCTTTTTCCCTCATAGAAGCCTAGTCACTGCCAAGTATAGCATTTAAGGAGGATTGTGTTTTACAAAGATTTCTAGAAAACAAATCATCTGTGTGACTCCACATAGCAAGTACAGGAAATAATGCAGCTGCTGGCTTATGACAAGTAAAAAATCTTCTGTAGTTATTAGCAAAATGTGTCATCCAGAGTTTTTTTTCAGAGCCACTACAGTTCACAATATGGTCTCACGAATGGCTCGGCCAGCATAAGGAGGAGTGGGTGCAAGGGGGAAAGTGGGATCCCTTCTTTCAAATTATTTAATTAGAAATATAGGCTGGGGTAAATAACAGAATTTCCCTGCCTGCTTCTTTTTAACATTTCCACATATTTTCATTTTTTTGGCTCTAATCTTGCAAGCAGCCATTGCTTTGGGCAAGATCAAAGGCTGATCCTGCCCTGCATCTGCTTGGATAGTAGCCAGTAGCCAGAACCATAGGGAAAAAGCATAAGGAATATGACAAGCTTAAAATGACCCTTCTTCCATCATCTTCCATTAACCAGTAGTTTAGAATCTTCATGCAGAGCTCACTAAAACTGAAAGAATCATATCAGAAGTATTACTCCTACAGTTCACTGCTACTTAGAAGAGAGTTTTAAGGGGAAAAAAATATAAATATGTATAAAATAAAGATCTGATTAAAGGCACCATCGTATAGCCGCAGTAATTATTGCAGTTCAAATACATGCACAAGCTGTCACATGCACAAATACAAATGCATTTCACCAGTCTGCAGGAATTACTGAAAAAAAAAAAAAAAAGCTCGCAAAAAACCCATACAGAGGGAAAAATAGTCAGGGTAAAGTAGTCCCAAAATAGTGGAAGGGTCATGCTCTAGAGACACTCAAGCTTTAGAAATCTGGCTGCTGTTCCAGAGGGACTCATCACCCACACCACCTAGGTCAAACTGACAGCATAGATGTTAGGGAAACTTCTCTCCCATGCACACAGCTATTAAACAATGATCAGTCTAGCTGTTTATCCAGAAAGATTCAAAAGATCTATCGTGTAAAATAAAACCTCATTGTTCCCAGCTTTTAATAGTAGTTCTCTGAAAAGCATCTCTAATGATCGTGACCACACAGGCTTTATGGGAGAGCAAATCACAGAGGACAGACCATACATCTTTGCCCTGGGAAAAGCCATGGAGCGTTTCTTCCTGGCCCCAATGATCAACTGGAAAAGCAACTTTGGTTTGGGAGCAGCTGGAGAGAGAAAAAAAGAGGAGAGTATCACAAAGGTTTTCAAACCATAATTGCTATGAAAATGTTGTCTTAGAAGTATCTGCTTGCTACTTCCTGCAATACAGCAGCTCTCAGGGCTCTCAGATGCAGAGACCTCCAGCACCACCAGGAACATGCAGAATCTCGTAACTATCTGACTTAATGGTAACTCCTCCCTTGCCTTCCTCTACCTCCTAAGAACTAACATCCTGGGGTTTCTGCCAGTGTTCACCGTAAAGCCTTCCCCAGCAGAATGTACACTGACATATATAAATAGGAGCAGGCACATGCAAAGTCAACTGATGCTGATATTCTGGGATATTAGTGAAAAAGGGAACAAGGGAACCCTGCAAAACTTGCCTTCACCTACTGCCTTTCGTTCTTTTAATTATTTTTTTTCCTATTCAAGTATAAATAGTGCTTTAATGGTTTCCAGTGCTTTAATGGTTTCCTTGGGACAAACTATTCTGATAAATGTTTATGGAGTTAATAAGGAATTCCCTGCTCTGTGAGTAGGTAGATGTTTAGACAGTTTGATACTGGATACATTATACAGCCTGTGCTGTAGCAGTTCCTAGGAAAGTTTGATGCAAGATCAGCTTCCTGTTCCAGTCATGTCACATTGCAATTTATAGCAGTAGACCATGAGGCAGCAGCTCCAAGGAAAGCATCCTGCAGAAACAAAGGGCATGTCACTGCAAACAGTACCATTCTCCAAGCACCAGTTTGCAGGCTTTCGGGGTTTGTTTTGTTGAAGGCTTTTGGGGGTTTTTTTCTTTTTTTTAATTAGGCAACAGAAAGGATAAGAGACCTCAAATCCTCCCACTTACTTGTAGCAGAATGATTGGTAATACCTCTCAGACCTTAACTCAGACCAGGAGTCCACTGCATGAGGTGCTGTAAAAACAGTGAGGTCCTTTACCTTCACAGCAGTCACCTTTTCCTGCTTACCTGGAAATATCATCCACAGGTAGTTATTTTGCATCCTGAATCCCAAGCTCTGCAGGAGAGACCTAATGTTTTTTTCCACTGCTGCAGATGCTCAAGATCTTCATCCAAGCTCTCTTCAGGGCCCGATTCAACCAAGCAATACACTGCCTAGTATTGCTAGTAAATAAGAACATTTTATTAAAATAACCCCCACTCCTACCCTGGACCCACAGTAACATGAAACAACATTTCCCCATCAGTGTTGTTCAATCACCATTCAAACAGGAAGCAAAACCAGAATTTAACTTTGAAGCAGCATTTTATTTTCTATTAGATTTGTATACAGAGCTTCAGCCTAGTTCAGACAAACTGTGCACTGCAGAAGCTGTAGGGACAGGGGTGCTTGCATGCTGTGCCTTTGCAATCTCACCTGGGTTGGGTTTGCAGGGCAAGGTTTTGGTAGTGGCGTGGGGCACAGGGGTGGCTTTTGTGAGAAGACACAAGAAGCTGTGTCTGACAGAGCCAATGCCAGCTGGCTCCAAGACAGACCTATCCCATCCAAAATTGAGTCCATCAGCAACAGTGGCAGCGTCTCTGGGATAATGTATTTAAGACAGATGAAAAAAACCTGTGCAACTGCAGCTGAAGAGAGGAGTGAGAATGTGCGAGAGAAACAACTGTGCCAACACCAAGGTGGGCAGGAGGTGCTCCAGGTGCCAGAGCTGAGCTTCCCCTGCAGCCTGTGGTGCAGAGATCCACCTGCAGCCTGTGGAGGACCCCATGCTGGAGAAGTGGAATGCCCAAAGGAGGCTGTGACTACATGGAAAGCCCATGCTGGAGCAGGTTTGCTGGCTAGTGACTCCGTGGGGGACCCATGCTGTGAGAGAAATTTGAGAACTGTCTCCTGTGGAAGGGACGACACAAAGGAGCAGGGGAAGAGTATGAGGAAACCTCACCATGAGGAGGAAGGAGTGGCAAAAAGTGATGAACTGACCACATTCCCTGCCCCCCTGCACCCCTGTGGAATGGAGATAGAGAAAATTAGAAGCAAAGCTAAGCCCAGGAAAAATGGAGGGTGGGAGGAAAGTATTAAGACCTGGGTTTATTTCCCATTATCCTAGTCTGATGTGATTGGTAATAACTTAATTTTTCTCCAAGTCAAGTCTGTAATTGGTGATCAATCTCTCCCTGTCCGTATCTTGACCCATGAGCCTTTTGTTTTATTTTCTCTCCCCTGTCCAGCTGAGGAGAGGAGTGATGGAGCAGCTTTGGTGGGCACCTGGTCTCCAGCCAGGCTCAACCCACCATACCACCGCCTCTACAAAGCACCACTTTACACGCTTTTCAGAACACCGCAGTGAAGTAGTATTCGCACAAAAAAACTGCATTATAATAGCAAAAAAATGTGTAAACCCTTTTAGCATTACTCAAATACAGCATGTACCTTGAATACTGGGCCACATCCCTACAAGATAATGCATGTTATGGGAGAGCTCTCTGAACATGGCCTTGTTGTGTCTGTGAGCTACACTAAGGGCTTGTATGAAGTCCCTCAGTGCATTCTGCAAATCCCCTACTTAGCCTTTGAGCCGAGGGCTGGTTCTGTTTTGACCAACACAGTCCAGATATCCACATGCAAGTGGCACCAAAGGAAGAATTTGTCCAAACCACACCTGATATTTATATTTCAGCTTCATAAAATACGTTCTTGGTGTTGGCTCTTGGTGTTTTTCTCTGATAATTCCAAGTGGCCAAAACTTCCAAAATTTTTCAAAGTGACCTCTGGTTGTGGTCACCTGCCTTAATACCTTAGGGATCAGACCTTCTCTAGGAGACAACACAGGAAACTCCTCTCGAAGTTAAAATGGCAACAGAGAGAGCTCACTGCTGTTGAAACCAGACAGCATGAGCCAGGTGTTTAGAGTACCGAGAAAGCTACAATCCAGTTTTTAATTTGAAAGTTTAAATTTTAGAAGTTTACCCTAGCGCTTTGTATTGCTGGACCCTCTGTTGGAGCATACTCCATAAGTCAGAACTCCAGCTGTTTGGGCTGTGGCTGCACCAGTGCTAGATTTGATCAGCCACAATGCTGAAAGCCCTCCATCGCTCGCTGTTCCATGGTCTCTTCCTCAAGTACCTGTTCCAGTAACATCTGTTTGCAAACTGGAGGTTAAATGTAGTCCAGACAAGGTCCGACAGTCAACGCATACTGTACTCTTGTAGAGGTTTAAATTGATTTCAGGCTTTTTCTGCCTGTAAATTAATTTCTATTTTAAATAGCCTGATTGAACCTGGATAGATGGGTATTTAAACTTCCCTTAAAAGTTCCCTTGTAAACCAGAGTTTTGGATCTCATTTCTCTCAGTGGCACAGCAGGTAAAGAGGAGCGAGCACACCCATTTGATATTATCTAAGGAAGTAAGAAATGAGCATAATGAACACAGCCTCGCTGCTTTTCTGTTAATCCACCCTCAATGCCTGCCTACACAACAGCAGCAGAGTGCACTGTCTTTCCCTGCAGCATTCACCCACTATGGAAGAAATAATGGCTTTTGAGCTTTCTGTACTCTCAGATCCTGACAATCCATGGTCAGACATACGCACACACACCAGCGCCTGATCTGGGTCTCCCATCACAGCCAGGTTTCTGGCATAGCTTTAATAAACTATCAAACTACCTATTTTGAAAGCAAGATAAGGAGGAGGAAGAGAACAGGTAAGTAGGAACTATTTCATGAACTTCATAAACCAAGAAAACAGGTCACAATTCTGTTCAACCAAGCCTACAATCCTCCTCAAGATGCACAAAAACTATTCAAAGCATAAATACTCAATGAATTCCCAACCTGCACAGGCAGGCAGGTTTCTTCTCTCTGTAGGAGCTTAAGGAGGGTCTCACTACATTGCTTACACTTTGTTTCCATGCACAAGAAGTCTCTGAGAGGTATTTATTCCATTCACATGAAAAAACAATTTCACGTACTTGAAAGTCAAAAAAGATGGCAGCACAGAAAGTTTTCTTCATTACAAAGTGTTTTTCCATCAGGCAATTATTTATAAGAACTTTTGTTAACACTGGAGTTGAGGCTCTGGAACAAAGATATATTGTTTACTAGCTTTGCCAGTCAATCCTCTCTTACAAAACCTCTCCCTTCCCCCTCTCCTTTTCCAGCCAAGTCAGTCCCTTGCATAGCTCAGGAGTTTCCTTTGTCACCAAGATCTCCTTTTCCACAAATTGTCCCTTGAATAATGCCATCTTCAATGTAGTGGCCCGAGGTATCCGTGGTCCTGCAGAGAACTGTTGAGGGGATCCGAGATGAGCGTCTATCCTGGCTCTTATCCTCAGAGGAGCAGCAAATCATCCTTTTCATGGTAGCCCACATCTCATCATCTTTGTAGGAATAAATTATTGGATTCATGACAGAGTTCAACAAGGCCAGGAGAAGAAACCACCTTTTAACATTCTGAATCCCACAGTCAGTACAGTTCAGGCCATCAAGCAATAAGACGACCAGGCCAGGAGTCCAGCAGACAACAAAGGCACCTAGAAACATAGGAGACAATAAAAGGAGAACCAAACCTGACTTCAAACTTCTAGGGTTTTGGAGTGTTTAACATCTTACAAGATTATTGAGTTTATCAAAATTCTACACAAAAATGATAAAAGCAGGAGAGGACAAAATTCTAATGACAGTAGCAAGATTACATCTGCTACAGCTTCTCTGCCAAAGCCCTGAGCAAGGAGGCAGGGCAGCTCTCAAGAAGACTGCAGGGAGCAAGAATCTGAGCTGCTGACAGCATCAACTCAAACACATGTGGGAAAAGGTCATCACAACAGTGATTTAACCATGCTGATAAATAAACAAGAGCTCTGGAGCATTTAAAAGCAGAGAACTGGCACTTGAACACACACTTCCTCTGTTCATCTCTCTCATGTACTGGAGGAGAAGATATCAGGTGGTTCACTTCCACCACTACTGTAATATGATCTAAAGGGACAAGTCTCCTGCCACCCTACAGCTGACTCTGCAGTGCCAATTAATTAGACAGGTGTCACATAATTTAAATATGCCCTGGGTGGGAACCCTGCAGCTAGTGCAGGATGCATGCCACTGCCTACAACGCACAAGCACTGTCAGCTCCCCAGTCAGAGCTGAGCCCACCTCCTTCCACTGCTCCCTCCCAGGCTCTGCATGCTGAGCCTTGAGACACAGTGATTCAGCTGCAAGAAAAAAAATAAGTTACGCAGGAAAAGAGAGAAGGAAACAAATAGATGAGTTAGTGAAGGTGAAGTGAAGGATGGAGCAGTCAGGACAAAGAAATGAAGGGGTGGGGGGAAAAAAACCAAAATCAAAACACAAAAAGTATGAGGAAGTAAGTGTATAGTGGTGGGGGAAGAGAAAACTCTGCAAGAGAGGCAAAAAAAAAATTAAAGGGAGAATAAGGGAGAAGAGATCTTAGATTGAACACAACACAAACAAAGCATTACAACCACAGCTTAGAAGTTAGTTCGATATTGCATTTGCACCTTCCCATGTTCCTGCACACTCACACCGTAAGTGAGGGTGAGGAGGGGGAACATCGCTACCAAGTGCAGCCTCGGCCATGAGTTGGAGAGAGGCCCTGGACTGCCCCATCTGCCCCTTGGTCTCCCCCCTGCACTGCACCCCATGATTCCTCACCCAGAGCCGAGGGAAGGAGTAGCCATATGCATGATAATACTAACTTAGCACAAGCCACAATTGCTGTCTGACATACAGAAATAGAAAATTACAACTCTGCCCAGCAGCCACAGTTTGAACAATGTACCAAGGAAATTCCAATCACTTATCACAGCAGAGTTTCCCCATTTTGGAGCTTAGAAAAAAATAATTCAACAAATAATAGCATCTACATGCCTAAAAGCTCTCCTTGGGGTGTGGGTATCAGTTCAACACTTTTGGTAGAACAAGCAAGTCCACCTCATCTTTTAAAGCTGCTGGTATTCCCATATCCAAGCTGTGGAAGCCAGCAGTGGGAGTGCAGCCTGCATCACAGCAGGAGCCTGGCAGTGCCAGAGCCAGTGCTCAGCAGCACCTCAGCCACCCCAGCAGCTGTGCTGCACACATAGGCTGGTGTCAGCAGCAATGACCCTGCTCCCCATCGAGGACTGGACTGGACATGGCCCATATGACAGGCAGGCCATAATGGTATGTTAAGTGGATTTGTGTAATTTAGCAAGCGGTAGGATTGCTGAAAAATGTATCCAGGACAAGATATTGTGGATCTTGCTCCAACTTTGTGCTCTTGGACTACAGACAAAATTCAACCAAGTGATTTACTCTGTTCTAGGCAATACTGAACAGAAAGGCAAGAGACCACCTTCTTCAGAAACTGAATTTTCTACTCTGCTGTACCAAGATTTTTGTGATGCTGAGTACTAATTTCATGGTGTTAGTTTTGAGATACTGGTTAACATCAGTAACATTCCTCCATTGCCCACTGGCATCGGGAGCTACATGCTGCTACCACAAGACTTGTTTTCCCTGGTCAGTCTCTGTCCTGCACACTGGTTTGGCTCCTCCATGCTGAGTAAGCAGTTGTGAGCAGGGCACCAGCTCTCTCTTATCATCTACAATGGAGAAAACACTGCACAGATTTGCTGTCCTAGGGTTCACCAGCAAATCCCATCAGTTTTAACAAGAGCTGGAACCTAACCACTCAGACAATACTGTGCCTAGTTAAGTGTCTCAGCAAGTATTTGTACACTGAGCTTTCACTACCAACCAGGGGTCACTGGCAAAGTTGCCAATCCACCAGCTCCATGCAGAAACTGAGATGATAACAAACCTTCCTTAGAACAGATGCTGAAAGCATTTTGACTGCTTGTACCACAAAGTGTGAAAGGTGCAACCATGCTTTTATGGAAGTCAGCAGGAGAGGAAAGAGACCTCAAAAGCCACATTTAACAAAAGACACAGAAATGTCTCCTTCAAACAGAAACCAAGATCACAGGCAGGATTAGTCCATGAACTCCTAGGATATATCTCTGTCTACCTATACAAGCAAAACCCCAAAAGATTTCAGCTGCAAAAGTAAGGAAAGATAAGACACCTGCAGGCATGGATCCACACATTTCCCATTACTGAAAACATGGACAAGGCAATACAGTGACAGTGTCCAAGTTACTGGATAATGCTTTCACAGGGCTGCTGTTTTGACTGCATCAAAACCACATTTTTCTCTTAGCACCACAGAGATGAAAGTGAGGCACATCTCAGACTCACAGCTGTGCTCAGATTTTGTTATTTTTACCACCAAGTTTTCAGAGGAAACTATGGTTAAGTATAAAAATATACCTTAGCCTCAGGCCTTTGGCAATTTTCTTGTTTGCAGAATATTTATCCCATAGGAGCTCCCCTCCCTGACGAAGTGCCGCACTGCAAAAATAATTTAACTTCTGCGACTCTTTAAAATTCACGAAAGTGACATGAAACACAGCCTGGCTGCCACATAGATTAGAAGAACAACTCGGGAGTCTTTCCACCATCTTATGGGCGATCAGGTGTCACAATGCCTCAAGGTTAGTTTGAGGATTTTCCATTAAATTTAACTATGGAATTTCTTGTAGATTACATCATCTCTGCTTAAAAATTAATTCCTGTGAATCTGGAAGCACTACGGATGCTTCAATAGCATCACTTCATAAACCCCTACACATCAAGGCTATCCCTGAGCATGCCAACATTGAGAGAAAAAAAGCACACAGTAGGTTTCAGCTGCCTTTGCCACATGTGTGACCAAGTTAAAACAGCAAGTTACCAATTAAACTCTAAATTCACCGAAACTGAAAATCATCAACCCCAAAGCTGCTATTTCAGCAGGAATCTCACTGCCAGGTTCAGAGGAGCTACCACATACACAACCACCTGAAAATCACATACCTGCACACCTGCAGCCACTCTTCTTCAAAGTTACAGCCACAGGCTGAGCTGGGATTATGCCACAAGGTCAGCCCAAGGGGATTTTAGCCCCTTTTGCTCGGTTTCACATCTTCCAGTTTCAATTAGATAACTCCCTGTGGTTCAGCCTGCCAAAGGGAAAGCCTTACTCCTATGCCATGATGGACTATTTTAGGGGTTATGGCAGGGATATGCAGATGACACAGACTTGAGTCCCAGCATCTGGAAGGGACCCTCCAAGCCTAAGGGATGGTGCAAAAAGCCACCTGAAGCTGTGGTCACCATGAATCCATGAAATCCATAAAATCTCAATGTCCCCAACTCTCAACTGTAGGGCCACAGGAGGAGAACACCCAGAGAGGACAGGGATGTTTTGCTGGAAGGGCAGCCAGCCACAGCCCAGCCTTGCCAAGGAGGGAGCAGGAGGAAGCTGGGAGGAGCAGCATGCCAGCAGTACCCGACTACACAGAGCGTCTTTCCACACAGCAGCAGAGCAGGAGGATTTTGTCCTGAATCTCCCACGAAACCAACAGAGTACACGAACAAGAATGTTGGAGTTTATTATGCTTTATCCAGCACAGCATCTTGGAAAAGGCTTTTAGTTAAGACCATATCAGGCATGTACTCCAAAGCATTTTCAGATGTTTTGGAACAAACCATTAAAAATAACTGCTTTGGGCAAAACCATATGCTGCATATAGCTGTAGGCTCTTGCATCAGTGGTTGCAAGCAGGATTTTGGAGGAATCACTTTGGTCACTTGGCGACTCCTGTGGTAATTGGAAAGTCCAGAAAACAAGCTATTTGGTTTCTAATACATTTTACACAGAGTGCTTGAATGACTTGGCCAGAAAAGCACATTTCAAACTGTTTAAAAAAATAAGTTCTCATTCTTAGAAATAAATGTTTATAAAAAGCCTCTCAGAGTCAAAATTTGGAGAACTGATATGAAGGAACATGCCAAGACACATTTCCTCTGACCCAGGAGCTTGAAGTAGATTGTACACCTAGCAACACCAGCACTAATTCAACTTCTTTGGAAGCAGGCTCTGTTTTGGTTTTGTTTCTGACTTTGTGACTGACAAAGTAAACATACAAAATTATGATCTCTAAAGTAGCACTCAGGCTTTCTGACTTAAATTTCCCTGGCCCAGCACACAATATCATTAAATGCTTTGCCTGAATTATAGTTCAATTTCATGGCTGAAAAGCCATATGCTGTGTGTAAGAGGAAGCTAATGCTGAACTTCAAATCAACCTATAGTCCTAAGGCCCCACACTCTAGTAAAAGAAACATTAAGTTGGAAATGAGATTTTAAGTGGGTTTTATTTCCACACAGCAGCACGGTCACAGAGAACACTGAAGGCTTGCCACAGGTTAAAGGAGCACAAGGGATGAGCAAATGGCAGCCACCATCACTGTCCCTCCAACTCCCACATCTGCTCCAGAGAGTAGTTCTGCCTTCAACAGAAATGCTCAGAGAACTGCTTTTTAAAGGTGCTCTGTTTTCTGTCTCTTTCCAATGCAGCAGTTAACTACAGTCTACTTGATCTCTATGCATTAGGGCAGGATCATATTTGGAGCAATTCAGAGTTTTTCTGCAGGGATTTTCTCCTTCCAGATGGATGGTTTAGGTTTCACTGCATAAGAGCTTAGGTAGGGAGAAAATCAAATCTTGCCCCTGCAAGTCAAGGGCAGGGGGACAGGAACAACCACCAAATTGACTCTATAAGTTCCATAAAGTGAAAGGGAAAAAAGGAAGAACAGCTGGGGAAGGATTTAGAAAGACAAGGCTCTGGCAATGGACAAGCCAACTTCAGAAGACACAGAAGTATAAGTGAGAACTTTGTACGTGCTTGAAATACCAGTCCACTTTCTTTTACAAGTCAGGCACTGTGAAGTTTAATGGATTCCAGCTTCTAAAGCACTTTAAAACATCATTTTGTAGACAAAGGTGTTATGTAGCACAGCACTATTATTTCAGAAAAAAAAAATAAAATCAGATACCAGACTCTGCAAACAGCATCCAAAAACTGCAAGGGGAAGCAAGTGTCCTCAACTTGAAGTACCTACTCTGGCAAGTCCTACCCCATGAAAAATTACAGTTTTCTCCCAGAGCTCTCTAGTATTACCATGCTGCAGTATGACACAACTGTGTCCCAGGTATACATGGCCACCAGCTTTCCTAAAAGCTTTAGCTTTGCTACATTGGCTCATCCAACCTCAGAACAGCTGTTAGAGCAGTAAAGTCATAGTTGTGGGTTTAGAGTCCACCACCACCTGAGCCCAGCTTCACAAATGTCTCAAGTCTACCCCCAGTTCCACCTGGAGCCCTGCTCACATGATGCGTGGTTTCCAGGACACATCTTGTTCAGATTCAAGTAATTTTGGGGAAAATTGACTACTACAGCTGGTATTTGTTCCAAGGATCAGTCACCCACTCTGTTTATCTCTAATTTAATGTGCACTACATCGCAATTACCTGATGAAGTGATCTGAGCTGCTCAAGTATCAACAGTGTC
The DNA here is from genome assembly GCA_013397775.1 of Eulacestoma nigropectus. Classification (NCBI taxonomy): domain Eukaryota; kingdom Metazoa; phylum Chordata; class Aves; order Passeriformes; genus Eulacestoma; species Eulacestoma nigropectus. Next base: position 722,862 of record VZTE01006371.1, on the reverse strand, counting down.
TTTAAGGTAGAACCCAGGCCAAAACTCATGTTATGATTTAGAGATCTAAGGCTACACTGTACCATTATTATCTAAAAGTATTTTGCACCATGCAATATCCACAAAATGAAGGTGAATCCTTCCCTTGAAAAGCAAACTTCTATCAAAGTCACAGACCCACCAGGCATCCTCTCCTTTCCCTAAGGAAGATACATTTCCAGGGGAAAGAAGTTTCTGTGTTCAGTAAACAGCCAAGAGAAGACATGCAAAGAAAACTATCGATGTCCAACAGCAGAGCTCATGGCCTTGTGCAAATATTAAAGAACGTTATCTTGAAAATGTTCTACTAGGTAATTGTAAACCTTCACAAGCCTTTCTCCACAGTGATTTTGCATCTTCCTGCAAAAGATGCAAAATATTAAAAAAAAAAGCCAAAAACCAAAACACCTTCACAATTTGTGTTTTGTAACAAGGTGCCTGCACAACCGAGACACTTTTCTTCTATGTGTTGACCAGTCTTCTAGCTCATGTTTCTGCATAGTGCAACAGCTATTTCACTGTCTAAAGCACACAGAAGTCTAGATGCCTCCAGCACTTAAAAGTTCAGTGAGGTTTTTTTGTGTTAGGAGGTTAGAGCAATTTCTGTGGGGTTTTTTGTTTGTTTGTTTTATTATAAAAGCTAAGCCAAACCAACACAAACCAATCCATTGGCACTGCCAGCCTTGTCCACTAAGGTTTGTAGTCTCTTACCTAAGACAGTCATGACAGTCTTCATAAGCTTCACAGGGGTTCTCCTCCGGCTAATGGACCCGCTAGTGTGTGATGACAAGACATTGGTTTTCCTCTGGACGTACATGTAGATTCTTATGTAAACCACCACCATAATGAAGAAGACGACCAGGTTTAAGACACTCCAGAACACCAGGTAACTTCTGCTGTAAATGGGTGCCAGGGATGAGCAGACAGTAATGTCACAGAGGCAGTTCCAACCCAGGGTCGGAACAGCACCCATGAAAATAGCAATGGCCCAAATTGATATAATTAAGAAGGTGACTCTCTTCTTGGTGAGATTGCTGTGGATCTTCATCCGCATGATCGACATGTGCCGCTCCACGGCGATGACGAGCAGGTTCACCAGGGACGCCGTCAGGCTGGTGTCCAAGAGACCCTGACGCAAAAACCAGCGGTTAACTGTTAACGTCTTAGACACGGGGCCAGTGTTGAACATCAAGAAGACATAGGCAATTCCAGCAAAAAAGTCTGCAGCAGCTAAGTTGGCCAGAAGATAATAAAAGGGAAAATGAAACCTCTTGTTCTTAACCACGGCTGCTATGACCAATGAATTTGAAATAAAAATGAAGAGGCAGAAAAATGTCCCAAAGCATAGAACACCAATCAGCTGAGCTCCTGTCCACTCATCCGCTGTGTCCGTCTTTGTCCTGTTGTAGAAAAAGTCCATGCGCTTGTCATAGTAGCATTCGTTCATCCTGGATTAAAGCCCCTGCATCCTAGGAAGGGTGGAAGGGAAAAAGAAAGAAGATTAACAGTCAGCTAATAGTCCTTGCTTCAATCACCATACCTTCTTTTTTTCTGGGGACAAGGGGTTGCGACAGGGACACCAGAGGGTATATACTTGGAGACCTTAAGTAAAAATTCAAACTGTACAGGCTTGATGCAGAAGATATTCTGGAGGACCACAGTGCATGATGCTTGGATGAATCAGGAATTTTAAAAGATTTTCCTACTGAAAAAATTCCAGCACACTTCTTTTGCTCTAGCAGTCATACTGTAGAGGCAACAAGGTGGAAGTTAAGAAGTTAAAAATTACTTTCTGGAGGTCATGGAGAAAATCTGAGCAACAGCCAAGCCATTCTTGCTGTGAAATCCCATGTTTGAGCCACAGCCCCATCATTATTTCCATTTCTCAGTACAGCCAGTAGGGATAGGGAAGCATAAATCATGACTCTTCCATTTTACTGACTAAGCAATAAAAGGCCCATTACAGAAAAAATATTTTTTTGTTTTTCAATTATGTATTAATAAATGTAAAAAAAGTATGTATATAAGATACTACAGGCATATATATTCTGAGCACATACCTGTTATTTACTACTAGAGGACTTAAGTAAATGTGCTGCAAAGGGAAAAATATATTCTAGATGTTTGACTATTCTAAAGCCAGGAATTATTTTACTGGGCTCTCAACCCACAGGCTTGCAAGCACCACACAGCCCAGTTATCTTTAAAACGAAAATCCAGTTCCCTACCCGACTACAGGTTAAAGCAAGCCCCAGAAACAGCAGTAGTGCTAGGGTTTATTTCTCATACCCACTTAGCACTATTTTGGACACAGGGCTATTAAACCTGATGATGGAAAGAGAGTCCAAGTTTCAGATTACATCACACTTCAGCTACTCTGGCGAGGTCAATGTCAGCTGCCTTGGCAATTTTACTGCCTTTTTTATGAACCAAACTGAACCTGGACTAATTTACACAGGAGATCTGACAGCAATTACTCATGGCCACTGGACCCCATGCAGGCTCTCACAGCCTAGAAGAGTTTGTGTCTGATCATCACTAGCCCTCACATTCACTGTCAGTATCTGAAGAAAGGTTTTAACAATTCATTAATAGATACTATATAGTTCTAGCAAAACCCAGGAATGCAGCCATGGCACAAGAGCCTAATCACATTAGATATTATAGAGAGTGGCAACCAACAAAAAACCAAGAAGAAGCAGTTACAGGCAGAAAGATAAAAAAAAGCATGGGCTTTCCACCTCTGCAGCTAAAATTTCTGACACATAAACATCAGGTTCACTTAGTCCGTTGTTACTCTGTGGTTATTTTACACTCATATCTCATCTCCCCAGGGACTGGGAAGCAAATTAAACAATCCCCAGCAGACTGGCTAACACGCCACTTTTTTTTAAAGGTTCCTTCCAAGCTTTAAACTAAAAACGTCCATCTTTTGTCATTTATGTTATGCTACTTGTGTTATTTCATGCAATATTTACAGTAGTTTTAAATCAAGTTACACTATTCCATAATTTTTTCAGCAAAGTTATCTTTTTTAATATTCCATTTTTCTGAACTAGCTCCTTAGCATTTTTTCCTTGATTTTTCTTAATTCCACCTAGTGGTCAACATGAAAGCAGGCCACTTGACATTGTTGTCCATTTTATTATCCTCAAGAACCTGGCCAGCCACTTTTTTGTAAAAGACTGTATTATTTAAAGCATCAAATTTAAGCACATAGAACTAAGAACAGCTACTTAAGGACAAGAAGTGGAAGGAAACAAGTAAACCATCGCCTTGTGCTGAAATATTACAGAGCATCCCTCCATCTAAAAATAAAAAAGCCTCAGCAATGCAAATCCACTGCAATGAGTCAACTGGAATTCAACGCGCACGGCTCCCTGTTCAGGGCAACATGAGGGAGTTGGGCAGCCAGTGCATTCCCCGCTGTCACCTAGGAAGTACTCAAAAATCAAATTCAGTCTGTAAGTGGCCAGAAGTCCCTGAGGAGCTGCAGACAACAGCTACTCGAGTAGCCAAGTGCTGGGAACCCTGCCAGCAGAGAAGCCTCTGCTCCAACACATCAAGGCAGCAAAGGACTTAGTGAGCTTGACATGAAGTTTTTACGGAACAGCCCAAATGCCTGCGAATAGAAGCAGCATTTTGGGCAAGAATGGCAGGGTAAAAAAAAAAAAAATAAAACCAAACAAAACCAAAACAACAAAACTGTGAAAATGACAGGGAAGGTTTTCTTACTATGTTGTATCTTACTGTGTAATCATCTCAACAGATGACTCTCTTGCTTGCAGTGACAGGAGATTAAAAAAATCTGTAGATGCTTTTTGCATCTCATCTGTCGAAAAACTTAAAGAAATCCAAAACATCAACTATGAATTTATTCTAAATACTTCAGCTTAATGAGGGCCCATCCATATTTGAAGTAGTAACCAAAGAAAAATTCACACATCCATAATTCTCCACTGAAATAATTACACTACAAACACTTACTGTCACACAGCAGAGCTCAAATGACAAATGATTTTGAAAGAGATGTCTTGAAGTGCTGAGGTAAGATGAGAAGGAGTAGAAGAGCATCCAGCTGAGGTCTCAGGGTCACAGGGCAGACTCTGGACGTTTCCAAATGGAAGCTGCACCAAAGCAGAAGCTGAACTGGAGCTAGTTTACATCCCAGTCCTTCAAAGTGGAGATGCAGCACTTGGCTATCTGTACCAGCCCGCGTACAAAAAGCACTTACAATACCAAGGGCCTTGCAGACAGTGGTTTTCTTCACACCTTCATCTGAAGTCCTCCCAGCAGAATTAGCCTGGTCTCACGGGAGCTGTGCAGCCGTGACAGAACTATGCAGCTGAAGCCTCAATGGTCCTGCCCCAGTCCACACTAGGCATGAGACAGGACATCCCATTGTTCCTGGCACGTCACATGTCCTGGCAGGACTTTCTACTGCAGGTCTTCTCTTCTGCAGCCAAATCAGAGATGCTTCTCTTAACCAGGGCAGATTTAAACTTAAGAAGAAAAAAAATAACCCTTAAATATAAACCTTTATTGAAAATAATCCTTAAATATTACATACTTCAGATCTGTTTATTAAGTACACAAGAATTTGAATATTCAGGCAAAATATTGTTCAAAGTTAGTAGAAAACCAGCTAAACTTGTCAATCCAGATATATAAAAGCAAGCGAGTCTTCCAGAGTCTGCAGCAGAGAGCTCCCCAGTTGCGTTACTCACTTTAAGAAGAATCGCCTACTTTTGCTTTGAAATCGGCTCTCCCAAGCTTGATATTTCTTGGGGGTTTTTATGGGAAAGGACAGCAAGCAATCTCTGTTTACTGGTTCTGCGCCACTTGGTGTTTCCTATCCCACCATACAGACTTCCAGCAGTTATCACACGTTGCATATGCTACAGGGGAGCTGAGCTAACAGCTTGCCCTGGTACTTACAGGCAAATACATCAAAACTTTGCAAGTGCCAAAAGCATACGCTTGTCTAAAAGGTTCTTTTCCTCATTTCAATCTATTTAATTACCTAATTTCAACCAAGAGTAGCTACAAAGATCACAAACTGATGGACTGTGAACTGCCTTTTCCTCTACCACTCCTGAGTAAATATTCACACTTTTTATTTTTTTTTGAGTGGGAAAAATCCTCTGTTCCAAAAAAATCTCAAATAATTTGGGATTTTAGTTAAACAGTTTTCAAATGCAAAAGCACACTTTAAGAATTCTTCCCAATACATAACATCTTGAACTTTGTCTTAATGACAGTTTGTGTATTTTAACTGATTTTAAATTGCTCTATGAAAGTATAACTCACACCAAGTCAGAATATGTTCTTCCCCATTCTTTAAATAAAAGCCAAGAATTTCCATGAGTATGTAGGAATATGTTACACTAGCTACCTGAATAAAGAGTTAGTGAAATAAAGCATCATCTAGATAATGTTTTCAACAAAAGGTTTGGGTAGTTGCAAGCTAGCATGCTTTAATGGTTGTTATTCAATTGGAATCTCGTTTGCTACAATAAATTCCCTAAATATTTGTATATTTATAATAAAGTTTAATATCAGTTATTTAAGTCAAAGATTTTGCCGACTGAAACTGTGATTAAAATTACCTTTAAGTAATTTTAATTAAAAATTAAATCTTGCCTGTAAATCAGCTCTAAGCTGAGTTACTCGTTATTAATGCAGACATTTCTGAAAGAAAACACCAACAGTATTTTATTGATAAAGTCATTATAAAATTTAGCCTGCAAGCCCTAATGTGATTCATGGCACACCCCTACGGTTTTCTGCCTCTTCCCTATCCATTAAAAACCAAGATGTTTCAATACATTGGCTATAACTTTATTGAAGGGCTGGCGTCAGTTTGGGAGACTTTGATGGCTTCTGCCCTGTTTCTGTATAAATGCAAGAGAAAGGGAGCAGACAGGCCTGGGTTGGCAAAGAAAGCTACTGTGAGAGGATTCGAGCCAGCTTCAGAGCTGGACTGAAAGGTCCTGAGAGTAAGACTGAGACTACAAGGAGGACAATAGTGGTGAAGCCCTTTAATAGGGCAGAAAGTCAGCTTAGGGGAGAGGGAGGGATGTTTGCCCAGGCAGAACACCAGCCTGGTTTACTGCTGGTTTTCCTGAGCTGGCGCAGGAATTTCTGTGCAGAATTTCAGGGTAGTTCAACACCCAAAATGATACACTCTGGAACAGGAGAGATCACAAAGCCAGTACAGTCCGGGCAGGTCTGTGAGACGGCACAGAGGAGCAAGCTGTGCCCAGGCTCAGCCTGCAAAGCAGGCAGACTGCCAGCTCTGCCTGAGCGCTTGGCTTCCTGGATCCCGTGCTCCATTAGCAAAAACCAGGTATTAAATACACATCTCTAAGAGATTTTGAAACTTATTACAAAAGTTGCTCTGCAGAAAGCTGAGTTTATCACACTGACTGATCACAGGCATAGGTGGCAGAACGAGGAAGAGAGTCACTTGAAATACTCTCTTCACATTCAGACTGTCACTGCAGAGAAATAGCAGCAGCAATTGCCTACTTGCACATATTCCTTCGGCTTTTTAAATTTACCCTACAAGCAGCAGATGGCCCTTGATAGAGCACCACAAAAGGAGTGTCTGGAGGCCTGCAGCCTGCACAGTCCCTGCCAAGGGCTCCCCACAGCCCTGCATTTGCCTGCCTACACCCTGTGCCACAGGCAGACACGGACACACTCTGTCCTGTCCTCTTCTTCTGGATAAACCACCACTGCTGCTTTTATTTTTCTCATGACTGAAAAGCTCTCTCTCACCTTATTCCCAGGGCGCTGGGCAGCCAAAGCTATACATATCAGCAGCACCAGTTCAGAAAGGGAATTAGTTCCTTATTCCCCTCCACACCCTGCTGCATGTATGGCCACGGAGGAAAACATAACCAAATGATTGCACAGTAACCCAAGAAACCCATCCAGGTTACCTAAGCTTAGAAAGAAATACCAGTGCAGAAAAGGGTGTGTAACATAACAGAGGCCAAAAATGTTAATATGTAACTGTAAGGAAGAGTTGTGTGAGGTAAGTGCTCTGGTTCACTTTTAATTGTCTTTAATAGTTAATTGATATTATAACCAAAATCAATTTAGAAAAATAAACTGAAAGGAAGCACATAGAGAACACAAAACTATGCACAAAATATATCTAAACTAAAGCTTTTTTTTTAACTGGTATTACTAGAGAATGTAATGGAAGCCAACATTAATTTAACAGGTTTTACAGAGACAAATTATCTCAGAAATGCAACTGTTTTATTTTATTACAGAAACTGTGCAGGCACTGCCTGTACTTGAAAGAGCATGGCACATGGTACACTTCAAGGACCTGAGAATATAATTTTTCAAAAACATTTTTAAAATGTAGCTTTTAAAATTGAAAAGAAGTTATGATTAAAAAAACTATGAGGCCAAATGAATTAAGTTTTTCAACCAGAGAACTTACTTATTAGTAAGGGAATCTACTTGTGGCTGTGTTTGGCTCTATTTTTTTTTCTTTACTGAAGTATCTCCAATTTCAGATAACTGGCTGAACTCAAATCAATCACTCCCAAGCAGCATTATCCCATTACCTTGGTCTTCAATATCTTTTAGACTAAGGAGAGCAAAGTGCCACATCCATTTTCTCTCCAAACCTGTTTCATCTACATAATGTTAACTTGATGGAAAGTACAGCAGCACTCATACTTCTACCACGGTTCTGGATATTTCCAGTAATAGTCCATTTCTGTGGTGTCATCTTTTGGACTGGGAAGGGAGTGGGGCAAAAGGAATGAAGATGATTCTCTGGCAACTTAGATATCTGTGGTGGAAACATTTAAGGTTTTTATGTATCACACATCCTGCATAAAAGACCAATGCTATATGGTACAAATAAAGAGCCTCAAGAAAAGCATTAAACCTACCAAAAATGTAGAACCTCAAGACTAAATATTTAAACTTGCAGAGAGAGGAAATAGTACCGTCAGCCACAAACCAGAGTGCTCTGTACACACAGTCTAGTAAGAGGCTTAAAAGTCACTGTCAGGGCACACAAGTGTCACTCTGTGCATGTAAGTGACAATGCTGTTCCTTTGCAAACTGCTGCAGAATGACACCGACAGGTGAACTGTGAAACAGAGATACAGGGGCACCTCCACCAAGGTATTACAAAGCTCAGGCTCCAGCTCCTGAAATGCCCTTAGTGCAAAGCTGCTCTACTGCATTAAATTGCTTCTGAAAGCTCTGATACATTGCAGAAAGTTTTTAGGGACAGATAGCAAGTAACTCACTAGTTACCACAAGTTTAGACTTCAGACTTGGTAATTTAGGACTTTCTGAAATTATGGTTTACTAGATCTATATATGGAGTTCAAACTAAAACTTTGCTGCAAAGCCTTCATTTAGTCTCCTTTAAGTGTGGTTCTGGAAGGAGCTGGCAGGTCATCCTATAATGTGGAAACAGACACAGCATTTAAAGTATTTTAAAGTCATTCAAACAGCCTATACATCATGAAACATGCCTAGAAGAAAAAAACTGTTCTGTTTCTAAAGTAAGTTTCCCATTTCTGCAGAACTTCCAGGTCCTCTCACTGATCATTACCAGCTCCATTTTACCATTCAACAAATCAGCTTTCCTTCACAAAACCTACAGAATGCGGATACAGACTATTTCAGCACAGTGCCAAACAAGTCAACTTTTACTGTTTATTTTCAGCACAAACTGATGAGGACCTAAATCACACCACTGCTGATTAAAACACATCACTTGACTGTATCTGCTCTGTTAACAGATTGAGAGCCTGGGTTCACAAGCAAATGTGTCAGTGGAACTGGTAGAAACAGCACACTCCAAAACATATTTTCTCAAGACATAGAAGTTGACCTAATGGCATAATAGTAGAATTCACGTATGTCAGTCTTTGAGACTAATACCAAAGATAAATATATTCTCTACAGTGTCAAATCTTATACTTCAGAGATTTTATTTCATTATCTGATAGCATAAAGCCTATGCTGGAAGACATTCTTAAATGGTTAATGGTCAGTGTAGCACAGGAGGATACGGACACAGCCAGACTAACTTCTTTGAAACTTTCACCTAGCATTCTGAAAAAAGCTAAATACATCTCTCAGCCTTACATGCTGGTAAGAATTGTTGCTTCCTTACTGATTATGCAGATTTGGTTTGTGGAGTTGTTTGATTTGTTTGTTTGCTTTTAGTTTAATTTTCAGTACACAGATAAGCTTAGTGAAATCAGACTTTTCACCATTTAACTGGATTTGAGTTGTGCTTCCTACTGCACCTTTAAGAAGACCGTAAGAACATGCAAGAAACCACATACTCAGCACAGCTTAAAGAACAAAGCCACAGCAATGCACCTTACAGTCTGCAACAAGAAATGTCTTATTCTAGACTCGTATCACAGATGGGAGAGGAGAAATAAGTACATGCCCTCTTGAAACACAAGGGTGCAAAACTGCTTCCTCTCCCTCTCCTCTCACCCGACTTTATTTCCTTAAGAACTTATCAAAAGACATAATGCGAAATAGCGGCAGTGTATTTTTTCGGTGTATTGCATAGATTAAGATAACACCGTATTAAAAAACCCCACTTAACAGAAGACCCTCTGCCAGCGTCCGCGGTCCCTACCAGCCGCCCGCGCCTCAGCAGGGCACGGCCCCGCGTACCCAGGGGTGTGCAAACGGAGTCTCAAGCGTATGGAAACTCACGTGTATGTTTTTGTACAAGCACATCCATGTCTGCACACACCGCGACGTCTCTCCGGGACAGAGCGGCAGCACCGGCGCTGCCCGGGCTCTGCCCCGCCGGGCTCAGGCTGCGCTGCCCGCTCTGCTCACCGGCCCGGCCCGGGGTGCGCCCGGGGCTCCGGCACCACCGCACAGAGTTTTACAGAACTGCAAAAAGTTTTGCCAGCCCGATGCCTGGGGGAAAGGAGCTCATTCCTCCCGGAGCTCGTCCAGCTCGCGTAAGAGTGTTCCCACCGCTGCCCCCTTCACCGAGCCGCCGCTGCCGCCTGGGACGCGCCCACCTCGCCGCCGCGGCCCCGCTGTCAGTGGCGGGGGCTCAGCCTGCCCGCCCCGGCCCCACTCACCAGCAGCCCCGGAGGGGAGCGGAGCAGCGCCAGCGCCGCCGCCAGAGCGGGCCCGCCCCGCTCCGCTCCGCTCCGCGCCCCGTCCCGCCCCGCCGGCCTTAACCCGTCCGGCCCCGCCCGCCCCGCACCTGCCCCCCGCGAACGGGAGAGCTCGCCCAGCCCTTTGTTGCCTTCCCGGGGCCAAGGTTTGGCTCTCCCCCGGCACGGGCGGCTGCGGAGAACGTGAGCGAGACCCCCGAGCAAGCGGGAGCTGCACAAGTCTAAAGGGCTATGATGCCCGAAAAGCCCATCAGAAGGTCCATCATCATTCGCACATTAGGAAACAAACGCAAAACCCAGATAAAATTGCAGTAACTTCTGCGAATAGATCCGGACAGTACAGACAAGTAGAGCACCACACGAAGCTCTTCTTTGAAACAGAGTTTAAAAAGCAAACAAGAAGTACTTCACACCCAACACTCTGATATAGAAAGTTTGAGGCTCATGTCACCTCCAATGGGCAAGACTGAGCACACACAACTTTGCAATTAAGGACAAGTCAAACTCAAAAGTAGAAGGTAGTACAAAATCACATTTTTCTGAAGCCTGTGATCAGATGGATCTGACCCACTGCTACCTACCTGGACCATTTACTGAGGCCAGGCATATGTCCATGTAGTGCAGAGCTAGGCACAGGTCTGCTCAGAGCTGGAGAACCAACAAAAGAAAAAACTCAGCAGAAGACCTCTGCCCCACTTCTCAGAAATCCTGGTAACAATTACAGCATGAAACTTAGGGTGTTAAAGCCTAGGTACAGCCTTGCATGTGAACATTATATCTGAAATGCCAAAGAGACTCCATTCCAACATTTTTTTTTCTGTTTTAACAAAAAAAAAAAAAAGAAAAACCCCAGAATAAGAGCCCAAAATCTTACTGACCCTGTTCCCCTCACTTCAATGCTCACCTTGAAGACGGCTCAGGAAATTTTCTTCTCTTCCTACCGGGCCATGTCTTTCTAATGCAAGCTTCTCACTGTCTCATCCCTTTCCCTCCTCCTTTTGTTAAGCCCTATAAGCAATTAGCAAAAGCTTCTTACTCCCAGAGAATAAGGCTATGAAAGGCAACAGCCCTTTTTCAGAGCACTTTGCAAAAATTTATGTTCCAGTTCTGCTTCCATTACTGTGCATCACCTCCTTAGCAGCTGGAGTGGGACCACCTGTCAGTCAGCAACTGCGTTCAAATCTTTATTAATGTGCAGAATTCAGAGTCAACATATGCCAGATTTCCTGTTAAGTTTCACCTCTGTGGAACAGAGGCAGTAATAGCCTCCACCAAGTGTCTCTTACTTTTTTTTCCAAGAGGAAAAAAAACCTCAGAACACCAGATGGTGAAGATAAAAATTGGTTTCTACAGCACATTAGTGACCTACTCTATTATAGTAGGGCTGAAGCAGCAGTCTAGCTAGCAACCATTTTATATGATTTAAACCATAAAAAACTCAATACTGGACAAGAAAGCTTTATGATTCCATTACAGAAATTAAGTCTTAAAATCAGTTAAGAATTATTAAGTATTCTCTGCATTCCTTTTGTTGATAATGTTTTCCCTCATTCCCTGAGGATTCTCTCACAAACAAGTATTTATGTGAGCAATGGTTTTGGCAGGTCACATTAAATGTCCTACTAAACTGGAAAGAGAGAGTTGGAGCTTGAGTGAGGAGCCATGGCTCCTGCACCATGGCTCAGTGTCAGGGGTATGGGAGGTACCTCACCTGCTCTAGGGAAGAGAGGCACCAGGCCTCTGGAGGTGATGAGCTTGTTACCTTGTTCATACATTACATGACTAATTATGCACACACATGCTTTAGAACCTGCTTTTTCTAGGTTCAAGTCTCTAACCCAAGATTTCTCTAAGTACTGGCAGAGAACAGAGCAGTAAGAAAAACACAATTCATTTTCAGACACGATGAACTGTTTGATTTAGAAAGAGGCACTGCACAAAACTAACTAGTAAAATAGCAGCAAATTCAGAAAACACCAGCATCTTGTATAATGACCAAGTAGACTGCACACTGGGGGGGGGGAGACCCTGGCAGGGGTTAATGGAGGTTGACAGGGGACCCTGGCAATCAGTTAATGCTGATAATTCTGCAGTCTGCTGAAGAGTTTGAGTTATGCAGGGCCCCAGAACATACACCAAAAAACTAACATTGACCCAAGCAAGTTCTGCAGATTAACACTAGGAGAAAAGTTGACTCTTCTGTCAACAGTAGAAGACAGTAATTCTCTGTTCTAGATCACACAATTGATGAAAAGAAAATTACAGAAAATCTTTGCTAAGAGCACAAAGTCTTGGTTATTGGTTATTTCAGTTATAGCCACAAGCTGTAGTGAGAAGGCCACAGCAACACATTCCTCAGACTGAGATGGGAAAAATATTCTCTGTCCCAAATATATTTCAGCAATAGAAGCACTAAAATGTGCAGAGCCTGGATGCATTGAAATACTGACACCAAAAAGTCTGTTCTAGACACCTAGCTGCAGCCTAAGCAAGGCAAAATGGCATTCACTTTCAACAACAACAAAAAAAGTTTAATTGTTATGAAGGTAAACAGCAGGCAGGAGATTAAAACAAAATGGCAAAAAAAGAGAAGAGCTGCCACTCATCTCACTCATAACCAGGGCAATTTTGAATTGCCTTTGCCATTTGAAACACTAACAAGCCAGAACTTGCAGAGAACACCATTAGTAGTTAACACACAGCAAGACCAAGTCCTAGCCCAACACACTGACATCAGCTACTAAAGAGTGGTTTTTTAGAGAGCAAATAGTGGAGAGAAAAGTGGAGCATCAAATATAATAGTACACCCACCAGGAACAGTCAGCACTCCCAAAAGTTTCCAGAAGTACCTGGTTAACATCTATGCACTACTATCCTGGAAGTGCTTTTAAGTTCCCCAAAGTCCTCTGTTCTCATTCAAAAAAGTTTATAAAGAGGCAAGGGGAAAATGCAGTCTTTATAGTTAACCATTCCAAAGACAGCTAGAAAGTCACCTGAACAAATCAACTGCAAGACTCAGTTGTTACATATTTTCTTCCAATTAACATGTGCTTCAAATACAAGTAAAGCTCCATGGCACTGTTTTTGCCTGAATTTGTCCTCTGGATTATGACAATACAACACTATAACAAAAAAAAAAAAAAATCTTCTCAGCAGCCTTCAGCTAATGCTTACCATGAAATTTTCCAACCATGCAAAAAAGTATTTAACTATAGCTAAAGCAGTAACTTTAATCTGGACACAGTACAAATCAATATTGTGGGTATACTGAAAAGGCAGCCCAAAAAAAAAAAGGGTAACAAATTGCTTTTTAGTAAAGCTGTTAAAGAAAAGACTGTGACCTATAAGTGGTTTGTGTTAAAATGATATACAAGAGAGAGAACAGCAATTATTTTCCACTTTTGTGCAGCTTTTTAGTTCTACATAAATTTAATTCAAATAAATAAAATGTGCCAAGTAGAAATGACAGGCTGGATGCATCACTTTAAGTGAAAAAGTCCTCCCTTCTTGACTTCCTTTTATTTAATACTTTTTAACACAGGATTATTTTTTAAAAATTATTTTCATATAATTCTTTTTCTTACTAACAACAGTTGATTCTCTGCCATTTTCCTTCCTCCTCAAGGTTATTAGCAAACAGCTTCCACAGACAATGCTCAAGGATCAGTCTTCTCTACCATGACAAAACTTGAGGCAAGAATACAGAGTTCTTCACAGCTCTCCTTCAGACACAGCTTCTGGGCTCTCCTGTTGGTCAGCCAGCTGATGTCACATTCATAGTTTTCTTCCCCCAAAACCTTAATTAGCTAAGACTGGTCTGTTCATGAGGCAGATCCAGATGGTGAGTTCCACTGCAATTTGGAGAATTATCCTTCTCCGTACTGCTATGCTTTCTTTGCATGTATCAGTGGTGAATTTCAATGTGCAGCCATCAATTAATAAGTATCAAGTTGTCATCACTCTCTTGTCTGCAAAGAAAAAATTCATAATTCTCCATTCAGCAAGAAATGCAATAGGAAACATTTACCCACACAAGTTGAGTTTTGATCCTTCTGTTTCTCTGCTCTCCCATTTCAGCAACAACTCTAACACCTGCACTGGACAATGATGCAAAAACTGCTACAGCAGCAAAAGCTCTACATTTTCACTCCAACTACCAGGCTTGTGCCCTCAGTACTGCATAGCATTTTCCAGTGTATATTTATTATGCTCAAGGACACAAAAACCTCTTATTCTGCACAATGACTTGCAGGTGAAACCTGAAGCTGGACCTGGCTGGAGTTCTTGTTAACTAGTTGGCTTTCATGTGCCCCCAGCAACCACTGGGATACCTGCCCATCATCATCTCACATCCTCCTTTTTGGCTATGGGGTCCCCCCTCTGCCAGGTATAAAGTTGTGTTTCACAAAAGCATCAGGATATAAGCAGACGTGTTCACATTTATCTCTGTTCATTCTCCCATAGCCTGGCTTCCTTGCACAGCACCCACAGCCATTCTGTGCATATGAATGGCTTATCCTGGACTGCCCAGGGACAGTGACAAGATCCCTCCTGTTTCTAACAGGGCTTCAGCAGTGTGTTACGTTGCCTCAGAAAGAGAATTCAAAGAATAAACTCTCAGACCAGCAATCACCAGGCGAGATGTTCATCTCTCGCCACCACCTTAAAAAGGACCACTGCCACAATGTCTACAGCAAGACATTTACCAGTGTGTTTCCAACATTCTGGCAGATGGTATTCAGTTTTCCTCAGACACAGCACAGCTTTGGGATTAAGCATCAACCTCAAGCCGAATCGCCCTCTCGCTTTCTGCTACTATTCTAAGCTTAGTAGCAAAGCTTTTTAGAAACAGACAACTTGCAAAACCCTAAGAAGCAGAGATTTGGTTTGCTCCTGAACCCTTGGCAGTTTCATGCTATACTCCACCATCCTCTCATCAGCTTCTGTACAGTAGTTTCCATAAGAGTGTAACAGTTAAAACATGTTTAAGCTCAGAACTGCTGCCTTTGCATCATCAGCTGACTAAAGATCTAACATGAAGTAAGGTACAGGAGGAACAACAGCATCCAAATATTACACAGGCTGAATTCTGGATACTTCAGCATTTGTGAAGCAGCATTTTGCAGAGAGAAGCTAAGTGTTGTACTTCTCAGGAAAGCACTCATTAAAAACATCCTACTGACCTCCTGCAGCAGCAGATGAATGGAAGAGAAGTTCTGTCTTTTCTGTAGCCAGCACTGCTGTGGTCTTTTAGAAATTCATGTAAATCTGTTACTGGAAAACCACTTTGTTGGTATTTCTGAAAGAAAAAGCATTTCATTTACAACACATGAGAAGTTACTGGGCATGAAACATTCTAAAATCTCCTCTAGAGTGTGACAGTAAAACCAGACTATTTGGTTCATTTGCTGTAGGAAGGTAAAAATCCACTTCCATCTTAGAAACACTACGTAGCTTACTTTGTTCCACCAACAATGTAAGTGACAGAAGATTCCTTGTTCACAGATTCTCTTATGGTTTTTCTGCTGCCCATAAGGCCATGCAAGTGATCTCAGGCCATAATGGCATTGATTCTCCCTTGTTCACAGTGAGCTGCTGAGCTCACTCCAAGTGCCCTGGACTCCTTTTCCCTAAGAACTGCAATGCTGGATTTGAAGGGCCCCAGTATGGCTATTCAGCATTGCCATGTTGAAGAAATGCTATGAAAAAACTGAGTTCAGCATACTGAAACAGCTCCCAATTGATCTGTGTGAAATGCTCAGAGGGAAGAGTCAGTAAAACACCATTTTGCAGGTCAGACCTTCCAGTAAACTCAGAAGCACAGACAATTAAGTTATATTTTGAGGTGCTTCGAAAGTGAAGCTCTTGCTTGGTCTGTAGCTCACATCAGACCAGCCTTATTCTGCTGTCCTGTTTCTGAAACCAAGACAAGAGCGAGCTGAGAGCTGAAGGATGTGATCTACATTGCTTTCCCACTGGTCACTGAGCCTACCAGGAGCATGAAGGGCAGAGAGCACTTGAGGTCAAGAACAGAAGGTAATTACCAAAAACTTAGGTTCACTGTCAGACTGTGCCATCCATTTCCAGTATGGACTATTTTTTCTCTGAGCAAGAAGTAGTGCATTTTTCAGAAGACATTTCCTTTTAACCATACATTTCCAAGCACCACATTAAGAAGGCCTGGACATCTAAATGACTTGAGAGTTATCTGCTTGAGCCTTTCCAAACTCCTGCCAAAAGCACATCTCTGAGATGTCAGCAAACCCAGTCATCCTTCCAATTTTGCCACAGACTAAACGAAAAGATTTTAATAATCTCATCACACATCGGAACCTAGAGTAGATGGTATGGTGTGAGCAATTAACAAGAATGAATACAGAACTGATTAGAAGTGTAACAGAAAACAAATGCTTTACCTTTATGGTGTCATAGGAGTCAGTAATGAGTGCAATAAAAAGGCTGAGGATCATGTATATAAACAGACTAATGAAGGAGTACAGATATAATCGGCTGAACATCCACACCAGTGAACTCTTCTGCTGGATTTGAGCAAATGTTGCAAACATATCATCACCATTGACCAAAGAAAACAGACATTCAGCCACTGTGTTCAGATCTTCAAACTAGAAAATGAATACAAATTATTAGTAAAAGGTGAAGATAATCAAAACACAAAGTTTGAGTTTTACTCAAAGAAGACAAAAAAGCCAACCCAGGCAATCAAATGCTACCACACTTTCCTGTACATTCAGGCCAAAATATACATGTCAGTAATAGAATCATGTAGAAATATCATCTTAACTATGCATGATGTGTCGACATCAGAATATTTATTATCAAGAAATAAAATCAGTGATGTTCAACAGGAAAAACAGTCAGTAACTGATCACCACAGAAAGTTACTGAATTATAAGCAATTTTGGACCTGCAGAAAAGTATTATTCCATTTTCCAAAGCACAGCTAAAGTGATTTCACAGAATCTAGAGTAAATTAGTGGTAGTATGCTGGGAACACAGTCCACATCCTCTGGCTTCCCACATCTTCAGCATTACTGGAGTATGGGTAATAAATCAATACTGTGCTAAGAGGCTGGAGTTAGTATATAGCCTTCAGAACTCAAATGGTCTAAACTGAATTAACAATCTGTCACTCAGAAAACCCTCTCTGAGCCGTAAGTACAAGATATAGCTGTATCATTTAGCTACTGGAGCACACCCTGCACAAAAGTCATGGTTTCATTTCAAGGACATTCTCTTAAATTTGAACTCCATCTCCCCAAGCTGGAATGTGTCCTGAAGCTAAACTCCATTCAGCTACCAGGTAAGCCCACTTCCCCCTTTCACTCTACCCTTCCAAATAACTGGATTTGTTAACTGTAATTTACCGAACAATATTAATTAATAGCCACATTAAAATATTGTGCATTATCAATGAACTAACACAATCGTGGCCCCATATTGAAAACAAGATGTCAAGAGGCATATGCTTGTAAGGAGAATATATTGGAGCACAGGAACAGCAGGTCCGGTTTACACCTATGGCTTATTTTATTATTATTTTTATTGAATTTTAAAGCCATTGTAAAACTCAGCAGTACATTTTCTGGGAAGAAAGGGGCCATGACACAGGTAATTTCTGAGCAACTCAAGTTTTGATGCACTGACACAGAGAAAGACCTGCTAAGGACTGCTAACTTGGAAGCCCCTGGACTGACATTGCACAAAATGCAGAATTACCCACTCCCTCTCTCTGATTATAGGAGAGGATGTATTTCTGCATTTTTGAGCATAAGGAGCTCTCCAGTGTTTCTGCACATCAGGGAAGACTCTTCCCATTTCTTACCAGGATGGCTCAGGTGCTGGAGAGCCCTGGGAAGCCCACCCTGGGCTGGCCTGCCTTGCACAGTGCCACATTGCCTTGACGTGAGACACTGTGGAACTGGGCAGGAATGGGAATCCTCCACAGCTACAGCTGCTTTCCTTGACATTGATATATGGTATTTAGGCAAGAGGTAACATTTTCACAGATAAGCATGTTGTTGACTCTCCTTCCTTTGGCTCAGATAATGTACTTGTTGTAGGGAAGTTACAACAGTAATTATGCTGTGCCTGTTATAAACAATTGAGCATCTAGAGTGCCAAAGGATCCCCCTGCATCCAGCATCCCACAAAGAAATGTACTGTCATCAACTTGGAACATGTGCAGACTGAATACCTACATAGCTCAAAGGAGAGAACCACAGTAAGTTAGAGCAATCCAAGCTCTGGGGGCAGAAGAAGCTGAATCAAGCACTGCAGCATGTCTCTGTAACATATACACTGTGCGCAACCAGAGATCAAGAATGAGAAATCATACATTTGTTAGTCATTAACAAACATTCAGAATTTGTCAGAGCAGGAATCTGCCTCTGTTCAAACTGCCACATAGAGCATCTGCCAAGAGGAAAAGCAAACAAGCTTCAGGGTTGTCTTGGCTTGTGTTCTAGAACATACAAAGCCTTACTCCTGCACCCAGGTTTCAGACAAGACATACCAGGCACACACTTTGATATAAACCTTAAGAAAACAAACAAACAAACCCACAACACGCCCCCACACAGGAAGCAAAGCAAACAAGACAAGCATTCATCCATCCCTTTATGAGTCACAATTTAGGAGCTGAAGTTACATGGCACAGGAAAGGATTTGGAAAAACAAAGCCAGAGCCAAGGAGATTCCAAAAAAAAAAAAAAAAAAAAAAAAAAAGTTACAGTGAACTATTCCGTGACTCTTCAACCCAATCGAGCTGGGATTGCCAGAAGAGGGCGGAAGAGACACAGACCAATGCACGTGGCCTGGATAAACGATCCCCTCACCACAAGCACAGCCTCGTGCTGGACATCACACTGACTTCAGGCACACAGTAAAAGCAAGAATAGTTATTTTGTTAAAAGAGGTAGGTAGAAGGAGGTACAGATGGAACGAGAAACACTCCCAAGTTCAAATTACAGCTTTTAAACAGAAATTTTCATTTAAGACACGTTTCTGTTGTTTTGACTAGGAGCTATACACACACAGATATTCCCATCATTACACCACAAAAGGAATGATACTGCTGAGGTACCTTTTCATGGTAAGGTCCCAGGACAATCCAACCACAGAAAGTATAGCCAAGATAGATCATCCCAGCACAACAACAAAACCTCAGCACTTTTGGCAATGACGCCTGCATAGTTAAAATGAGCACCTGCAAGTCAGAGTGGAGCAAAGAAGAAGGGGAAAAAGGCAAAAAATTAGAGATCTGGAAAAAACCTGGCATGTATATGTGTGTGTGTGTGTATATATATATATATATGCTTTAATTGTTAGACGTTTGATTCCCTCCTTACATTGTAGGTTTGAAAATATCCCAGGTATCTGATGACTCCAACCCAGACAAACAAAGTTGATGTTCCAAGTAAAATGCTGCAGACATCATAACTTGTGAGGTTCTGAGGGATCCAAACAGAGCAGGTGGTCAAGTTACAAAGTAGTAGCTGTGTCAGCTTGACAAGCTATTCAAGTTCCAGCAGTTCAAACAAACAAAGCAGGGCAGTCCAATACTGAAAGCCTGTTGCTACATCACAAAAATCAGATCAATGCAAACTGCGGTTATTTACTGAGATCATTCAAACACAACAGTGCTGCAAATGAAAGTACATCTATGCTGATATTCTTGAAATTTTGCATAAAGTGCAAAGTCTAGAAGAACAAAAGCCCTTAGCTTGGTTACAACATACTTTCAAAATTAGATTGAATAACTCAATTTTTGTCTAAATAGAAGGTTACTTCATGCTGCTGTTAGGCAAACAAGCTCTCATTCACTATTTAAAAAAACATGAGCCATCATTTACATGAAAAGTGAGCCTTGGGACTACAGCCTTTTCCATGCTTACATGCATTTACATCTCTGAACAGGTTCTCTGCCAGCAGTTCAGAACCTGAACATTGTTTTTACTACAGTGAAGTTTACAACCAATCCTACTTGCACTTTACTTTAGAAGGCTAGAGCTGGCTGCAGTTAAGTGCAAGAGAGTAATCTAGCTCAAGTTTTCCTACCCTCAGTCCACACCTCACCCTACAGCCAGCGATTCCCAAGCACTTCCTATGAAGGCCATTCTGGGATCTGCCCTTTGAACCTCAGTACACATGAAGCAGGAGCAGCACACTACCTACTCTGTTTTTCCCAGAATACAAAGTTTTGTGAACACATGAATTGTTGACATATATCTATTGAAGATTAAAAAAAAAAAAAAAAAAACTAGAAAAAAACCCCACCAAACCAACCCAAAAGCCTCCTGAAGAGCTGCCAGCTGGACAAAGCACATTGATTTCAGCAAGCCCAGGCAGGGAGGTCAAGGATGAGCAGATGACACTGTCTGTGCCTATGCTTGCCGGGAAAGCAAGCTGAGAGCTGTGTTTGCAGTCCTACAAGCCATCAAGACCCCTGCTTCATTCAAGGGGATGACTCATGGTTTCCCTGTACTTTATGTGCTACTACTTCTTACAGAACTAACAACTCAAATTGTTGGGTCCTTCTTTTAGGAACTGTCGACTCATAGGCCCCATACCAGGGATTAGGGGTCTTAGCACTGTGGAAGTAAGATGTTTAAATGGCTTACATGGTCTTACTGAAACACTTTGGGCAAGAGTGACTGAAAGCAGTTATTAGATAAACTAGCACTAGGAAATGGACTAAAAAAAGCAGATTACTATTGACTATTATAGCTCACTTCCACTTGTCCCCAAGTTAAAGCACCTTACACATAGTTGTAGCAAGATTAGTATTTTAGCTGAAGTATGAAATTCTTACCTTGGCTTTTATTTCCATTTTTAGGATTGACCCAATGATTGTCATTAAATCACTGATAATTACCAGGACATACCACCCATTTAGGAACTCCAGCCGATCAGCATAACAGACACGGCGCTTGTATTTCTCCAAGAAGAAAGCCACAAATCTCTATTGACAAGCATTTAGATATTTAGTTTCAGGTCACCTTAGATGAAAAATGTGGCAATGTTCAAGTTTCACACACCCCCTTTTCCTATAGTATTCGCTGGAATAGTAGTTTCAAGCTAATTCTCAATAGCAACAGAAATAGGAAAAAAATTTAAGATGGATTTAGGCCAGTAGAAATGAACTTTCCGCAGAACACCTGATTTAATAACCAATCCCCACTAGCCTAACCACCGCCTGTTACCTCCTTTACCATAGGTTCTATCCACACCTAACAGAGCAAGGCCACCCAACTAAAGAAGTGAAAAAGAACTCAAATACAGCTACAGGGCAAGAACCCTCATTTCCAGTAAGAGTAAACAGTATCACCTCTATGACCAACACTGCCCATCTGCTTTCGCTTGCTCTTTTTGCTCATGAATAAATGTGATGTGCCTATTTCTGAAAGCAGTTTGACAATGCCTCTGTTGAATCATGTCCTCTTCACTCTTGGTCCCGTTTCCAAGCTACAAAAAGGATATACTGACCAAGATAAACAAGTGTTTTCATATCCTACCTACCCTGGACTCTTCTTCTAACTCTCATGAGCCACACAAGTTTTTTTTTTACAAAAAAACCAGCCAGAGTTAGACTATTTGCTATGCTTTACATTTTCTCCAGTGAGAGCTGGCTTTGAGGGATGTTCATTAAGGCATTAATGTATGACTAGACCTCTATGGGAATTCTGCTCTGAAGCCAGGGAAGAAAGAATTCATGGTTTGGAGGTGCAGGACACATTGCCTGTTTGCAGCACAAAGACTCAGAAGTCTTTTTGCCTAAAATCCTGGGGGTGGGGGGAAAAATCTCCTTCTTTTACCCTTGAGAGACAACAAAATACTTCATATTACAGCATTACACAAACAGAAGTAAAATCCATTCAGTTAGCAATTGTTCACCAAGATACCTACACTTCCTTTTTACAGAAAACAGTAAGAGAGGGACATCTTGCAACAGATTTACTCCGTTTAATACTCCATGTTTCAAAAGGTCATCCTTCACAAGACCAGCAGCAAAGAAGGCAGAGACCAAATAAGTATTAAGGTCATGAGCACTGTGCCTACCTTTTGTAGTATCCAGGCAAGAACGATGGAGCGTGTGCAGAGGATGAGAGAAGCCAAGCAACTTAAAATGACAAATCCATCAAAGACTAGAATATACTGAGTGTTCTTCTGGAGAACTGTAAAGAGTCAAGGAAATGAAGTAAGGTTAGTCTTTTCACATCTCTTTTAACGCAAGTTATGTGACATTTCATAACAATTTGTGCTCAAATACTCTTACCCCATAAACAGATGGGTTATAAGCTATATTCTTCCTGCAAGCATATCTTGAACACAGCTACACAGAGAATTACATCAAGTCATGGAAACTGGGCCACAAGAATGAAAAGTATGTTCAAGTTCTTCAAAATAAACCCAAAAATGGGTATGTTAATACCTGTATTAACCTTTTTACCTGTCTATCTGTGATTCCACAGTGTTACAACTACATGAGGCAAAAGATGCAGATTTGGTCTGTATCAACACCATTAAATTAAAAAAACTCCCCACCTTAGTCTGCAATAAGAAACTTGTTGGACTTTCTGTACTGTTCTCTTCTCATTCACAAGTTTAAAAGCCATCATGTGAACGCAAATTATGTGTCTTCCTTTGCTTCCTCACATCAATTGTCCCTATCTTTTCCATAACATACATTTTTAACTATATGAAATAGAGGCCAGCTCTCATTTTTAATTGTTGCAATAGCCCTTCAGCTCACCTTTATTACTGAAATATGCATGCTCCCTCAGCCAGTTATTAGACACAAAATAAACTACTCAGGAACAGGTAGTTGAAAGACAGCCACAAGAAATTACTGGACAGAGATGCAAGCCACGGCACTTTGAGGTTATTCACAATATCCTACAAATTACCACTTTAATGTCAGTACAACATAGCATTATGCGAGGAAAGCTGGCTTTACCCAGGCAGAAGGCAGGCCACTTGACATATTTATTAATCAGGATACTAGATAGCACACTGAAAAATATTGCTCCATCACAGTCATTTACAGCAAGTCAACAAATGGGAGAAGCAGTTGCATGGTGCTGTCACAGCTACTATTCCTTTAAGGGGCCTTTAGTGCACATTCCTGAGCTGTCAGACCGAGCCTTAACACTAGAAATGCTTGGCAGATGCCAGACTTTGCTCATACACATCATTTAATCTACCAGCAGTGGCAAAAAAAAAAACCAACAAAAAAAAAAATCAACTTTCAGAAATTGTATGCTTCCATCAGTTAGAAGAAAAAAAAATTGAAAGCTGTAGAAGGCTTCAGTTGGAAATTTATCCAGTGTTAGTGTATTAAATTGAGTCATCTCAGAGCAACACAATAATTAAAAATCTATGGAAGAAACATTCATCCTCCTTGCAGGTAGAGCTCACTGCTAACACACAGCGGTATGCAGACGTGATCGTGTCATCTCACAACACCCTCACAAAAGGAATTATTTCCCAGCTCTTGATTAGCAAGAGGTAATGAATTGCATTAGGCAAGTTGCATTGTTTTAAGGGCAGAGGATGAACAAGCTGGGGAATGTCTTGCTGGACAGCCTGTTACTGACCAGGGAAAGCAATGTGAGATGCACAACTGCTGCTATGCAATCACACGTGCACCATACTTACCCGAGTTAAATATGTGCCAGTCTTTGCATTCCTGAATGTCAGTGTCACTATCAAGATAGATCTTGATTTTTCCACTGTGGGCTCTATTATTGAAAGTTATCTGAAAATACACAGCTATATCAGAAACAGGACTAGCAAGATTTCATTCCAGAAAACAAATCCTACTAAGTGCTTTGGACACAGCATCAGTGTTGTTGATCAGACAGGCTTTAAGAAAGTTGTCACCATAAATGATGGTGTAGACATAATTTGAGAAGATGACATGTATTGCCTAACAAGCAGTATTTCAAGAGGCCAAACTTCACATTCAGTCTTTAGATGAAGAACAATTCCTTATCCCCTTCTCAGGTTATGAAGTTACCAACTGGAATATGTTATAAAACATCATTGTCCCATGGCAACAGCATTTCATCAGCCTTTGGGAAGGAGGGGTAAAGGCCAGGCCATGCTCAACTGTGTTTCCCTTGAAGTCTAGATATGAGGATGACACCTACACCTTAGCTTAAGCTCTCATTGCATATACAGTGTTGGAAGTGCCACAGCCCATACTCACAGTATTTTGAAATGCATAGCAGTCAGGCAGTTCTCGGGCATGGATTGTCTGTAGAGCAATGCCTTTCAGCTTGAAGGAGATTTCAACCTGTATAAGCCTGGATATTTGAAAAAGCATACAAATATACTTAAATATCACAAAAATATACGCAAACTGCACAAATCAGAATCCATCATATTAATATGAAAGGACAAATTGGAATAATTAAAAAATCCCTATCACTTTACCTGTAAAATTCAAGATTGAAAAAAGAAGAGTTCAGCTTCAGTTCTGCCTTCTTACCAGTTAGTTCCCTTGGCTTTAAAAGGATACATTCTGGAAAGACACCAAGAAAATACGTTATCATAAAAACTTCACATTGAAAGTAGGAATAAACTCATATAATCAGTGTGCCTAGCAAGTCCTAATCAGGCAAAACATTCATTTTGAGCAAACCTACTCAGAGGCCCAACTAGTGGGGTCAGAAGCAGGTTTGTGTACTAATTCTCGAGCAGCTAACAGCCAGGACTCAGCTCTGAGAGGCAGTAAGGGCACCCACCCATGGAAGGTACTGACCAGCATCCAGAATTCTGTATTTGAACCTCTTGCACAGAAAGGGAAGAGGTGTGTTTAAGAAAAAGAACAACAAAACACCACCTCAGCATCAACTACAAAGAGCTCCACAACCTGCTAATGACAGTGGTTGAAGAGAGCCTCTTATAATCACAGCTATCATTTCTAGACAGGTACTAAAAACCAAGAGGGAAATAGGCAGGAAGGATGGTAATGTTCCTGTGATTGCCACACAAAAAGCTATTGGTTTTAACCTTTAGAATTAGAATTTAAGTACTCCAAAGCAAGACATTTTAAGTACAACAGTACTGTACCTGTTTCAGTAGAAACATCAATGTTCAGTGTATCATTGGAAGGAAGCATTGTGCCTCTCTTGTACTGTTGTTTACAGATTTTTAAACCTGATTCTTCATGTTCATAGCCAAGTGTTCCCAGGGATATGTTCTTTAAATGCCTGTACTGGTTTAAAAACAAAAACAGAAGCAGAAGGTGGAGAAAGTCATCTTTATTGCATTAGATAGTAAATTGAAACCTCAAAGTTATGTGTATCAATACAGGTTTTTAAATTTAAAAAAAAAATCTTTACTTTTACATTAAAGCTTCCCACTCAATTTACAGACAAGAGGGCTGCTGGCCAATAATTAGTAGTGATCAGCATCCTAGTGACACAGTGACTGAGAGCCCTGGGCCTACTGGGCTGCCTGCAAATGATCACCCACATGTTAATTAGATGCCTGGGAGAGACTTCAGTGCAGTATTGCTGCTAACCACACATCCCCCAGGGATATCTTATGTCTTCACCTCATGAAGGTGATAGTTTTCACACCACTTGAAACTAGATCACATGTGATCCACGTCAGGGTTCTTATCAAATCCATGCCAAGATCAAAAGCAAAGCAGCTCCCTGTGTGACCACAGAAGAGGGAAGCCATGCATTCTGTATATAACAGCAATCAGGGAACACACACAGGGCTCGAGCAGCCTCCAGAAGTAACTTAACCTGCCTGCTTTACACAAGCACAGAAGCGGCTGAAAGAATGCCTGTGAGGAAGGCACTTTCTTTTTCCATTTACTCCAAAATATGGCACAAGCCACCTTCTTCATTTGCAAGATATGCTTGAAAGCAAGGACTAAAACTGGAAGCAAATAAAGCTGTTACAAACCAAGCATTGTCCAAACATGGATCAGCCCTGAGCAACACCAAGAACTACACTGCAGGCCAGTCCTCTCCTGACTTGCTTTCCACACAGCCTTGGTGTCTACTAGAAGCAAGATACAGCCTCTGGTCCCTGGACTCATCTTCAAGTCCTGCACAAGTGAGGCAAGCCCCCAGGGCACAGCTCTTCTGGTGGCCCTTGGCTCCTCAACAGCTGAGATCAATGACTAACCATGACGGCAGCTGCCTGCCAGCTCAGTTTCCCAACAGCTAACACTGTCCAAGAGAAGCCAGACAGACCCATGGCCTTTTGGGGAAGAAGGCATAAACACATAGTAATTCGTTAGTTTTTATCATTACCTCACCTAACAAGAGAGCACAGGGCAGCGTACAGCAGTGGTCTGCTCTCAAGAAAGCATTTAGCTTTCTTGGAGGCCTGAAGGAAATAAACATGGGAAGTCAGGCAAGGTTTCCTATTCCTTACAAATTTCTTCAGCTGGCCTTGATAGAGATTAGTCTCTTTTCCCCTTCAACATGGATTTCTTTATTATGCATCATTCATTGTCATCCTATTTCCCCCTTCCTATGGGCATTATGGCTACTAGCCCATCTTGTGAGGCACAACATCCCACCAGTCATTAACAACCACACACTCCATGCCCAGAGCTGGAACTGCAACAGAGACTACCACACTCTGATCCAAAGCTCTGCCTTGCAGTGCCACTTGGAGTACACAGCTAAGCTTGCAACAAGTTTAGACAGCCCAGGAGTAAAGCATGGCCTCTGCACCCTTGCCAGAAGGATATGTGAACTCAGAGCAAGCTAAGGAAGCCAAGTCTGACTAAGGCGGGTCAAATGAGTGGAAACAGCAGTTAGTCACAGCTGCTTATCTCACCCAGGACATCTCCTGATCACTGCATGCAGCAGCTGGTGCCCCATCCATGTGTGCTCTCAGGCTCTGCCCTCCTGACAGCATAGCAGGAGGGGCCAGGCTACCCACATGCCGCTTTCAAACCACACTATGAAACAGTAAAAGCAGAATTCCTGTTTATAAATTTCCAAGCAGCCTCAGACAGAGGCTGCAGAGCAGGCAGCAGAATATCCTGGTCCTACACCCTCTGCCACAGGGCAGACCACAAGAGTAACAACTTCACACAGCTGCTTCATAATAGAAACTTCAGCTTGGACCCAGTAGTGAAGCAGGGGAAACCTGTGTACTCTTCCAAGTGTAAAAGTATGTTTGGGCTTTTATGTTGCTAGTTTGTTGGGGGTTTTTTTCCCAAAGTGTTTAAATATCCTCAGTGGTATATTACACAAAGGCTAAAATTCAATTTTTACAACTCCAGCTTTGCTGTGCACAATTACTATTTTCTGTAATGTCATATCCTTCCACTTCACCCACCCAATCACGCATTTCAAAAACACAAAACAGAACACCAGACCTCACGTCTTCTAGCTGCCCATCTCAAAATAAAATTTAAAAAAGCTTTGCTTTTAGGTTAGGGGTCATCTAGACTGGCTCTTCCCACAAGGCACCCTCTTAAGACAGACAAAAAAAGGCAACAGTAGTCATAATGTTCACCTGAAGGCATGCTTTTTGAATTCTTACATGTGATATAAAAGTCTCAGAAACTCCACAGGACACTAAAGAACTCATATTTCACAATTCAAATCTCCTTAAAGGACATGATTTATACCACACAGACATTTTATGAAGAGACCTTTTCCTGATGCCTGGCTCATTCTTGAGGCTATAAAGCTATTATTTCTCTACTGTCTTGTATCTGGAATTCACCTCAGCCTTAGTGCCTACAAAAGAAGGAAAGTGAAACAAAGCAAGCAAGGAAGAAAAAAAAAAAGAAAGCAAGACCAGTTTATTGCAGAAACAGTGGCAATATTGTGAGTTCAAAGAAAGATTGAGAAAACTACTTCACCATTCATTTAAAATGCCAGGAATGAGAGTCTTTGGTGTTGTCCAGCACATTTCATCTGCTGGTGGCTCTGCTTACAGGAGAGGACAGGAGAGCAGCAAGCCCCCACGAGTGGGTGTTTGAGAATGAGGTTTGGCCCTTTGCAGCCCTGCAGCTCCCAGGTGCTGCTGGGCACAGCTGCAGGGGCAACGCTGCTTTAATCCAAGCACCAGAACTCGTGCCAAGGCCAGTGAAAATGAAAGGTGGTTTAAAGCCAGTTTTTATTCACCCAGTGTTAATCATTTCTGGGCTTATAATCATTCCCAACACAAGAGACATTTCATATTCCAGAGTCTTTCATCTCGTGACTTCCAAATGTATTCATGTTAAATACAAAAACATTTACTGAATTTTCATCCTAGATTTATTCACTCTTCTCTGAAAATCCTAAAGGGACTGTTCTTTAAAATATCATCCCTAACCGGGGTAAATGCCCCTACATTCCTGAAGTACCATATTCCCCATTTTGAGGCCTCCAGCACTCACTACAAAGCTGGGATTCAGGAGAGCTGTAAGGACAATTTTTTTTAAATACCATGCATAGGTATATTCAGGCCCATAGGTCTTCTAAGTAAGACCTAGGCCAAAGTTCCAGTTCATGCAAGATGACCAATTTTCAAATTTTCTGGATTTTGGTACTGAGAACTACCTGAGTAAAATTCTGGTTTGGACTGACCTCCAAGACACAAAAAATCAGCTACAACACAAACTTCAGGACACCCCACCTACACTGATTTAGTGAAATACCAAACTGAAATCCAAGAATAGAAACAGAAAACCAGAAACTTAGCAGAAGTTTGTACCTGTAGCTTCAGCTTTAACATAGTTATAAACACGCACTCACACTTACCTGATTAATAACATGAAAAATGCTATCATAAGCATCCTGTTGTGTATATATACTGCAGCTATAGTCATCTTCATCACTTCCAGAATAGCCTTTCAGGAATAGGTGTTTAAAAGCAACTGTGTTTTCCTCTTTGAATGAGACCACCAGCTGGTTACTCAAACCAAAAAAAACAAGCTGACAAGAGAAAAAAAGAAACACATTTGAATTTTGAACAGTGGTCAAGCAGCAGCATTTTGGAAACATCTTTCAATTACAGTAAATACAAAACAGGTGCTTGTTGGTGTAACTCTGCCACGACAGAAGCAGAGAACCTGTTAACTAATGGCATAAGACTAACAAAGCCAAAGCCACGCTTATCACATGCAGGGTAAGAGAAACAGAAATTGAAGCACAGCAACTGATCAGACAGCTACATCACGTGCATCTTTTACATATCATGGACCAGCAACTCGAACTGGAACTTGAAAAAACCTTTGTGGAGGATGCAAATGGCAGACAAGCTAACTTAACAGCACAACCTGCTACCCCTGAAATGCTCTGCTTTGCTATGGACAAATTCCTGCACTTTTCCTATCTCTGGCATGGCACAGGATTAGAGCAAACCTATGTGGGACCCTACAGCAATAAAAAGCATCACCTGCCTGTGCCAGGTGCTGCTTAAGGATGCTATAACAAGAAGGAACAGCAGACAGCAGAGTTACTACTGAAGACTTTTGTTCCCCTGCCATATGGATGTTCCCATTCCCACCACCACCACCACCAAGGAAAACATAAACAGAGCCTAGAAACTGCCCGGTTTTCCAGCAAGAGCTTCTTCACAGGCACAGTAGCAGAAGGCTATCACCAAGCCCCAACTATAGGCCTGACATCTGAGCAAAACCAAGGGCTAACAAGAAAAGTCTCAAGTAGCAGTTCAGAAAATCCTGTGGCCTTTGAAAAGCAAGCAGCAGAGCACTGCTTCTGCTCACAAAGGATAGTGGGAGATTGGGGCAGCAGACAGAAAAATTACATGTTCAGTGATAACCCCAAGAACTGAAGCCAGTAGGTTAGGACAGATGGCAGTACTGAACCTTTTCAGAGATATGTGAAGTTGTATTTTGTATCACCACTCACATGCAAAGTTTACTGTCCTGTCTTTGAAGGAAGAGGAACAACCCACATATGAGGTGCAGCTGCCAGTAAAAAAAGCCAGGAAAACCCTTCCTTTCAGCTTACACTATGCTCACACTGCCCACCACCTCCTTCCCCCACACACTTTAATACAATCCCTGTTCCCACCAGCTCTATCTCTGCAGGTCACAGTTGTGCCACCACCAGTGTAAATCACGTATTTTAGCAGCTTTGCCTAGACAGACCAACCACTGCATGCTACTCCTGCCTGCAGAGAGAGGCCTGTCAGGATTTGGGCACAGCACAGCAGCAGCCTAAGTAAGCTGGGGTTGTGCTTCATTTCATTCGTAGCAGGCAACTCAAACACAAACCAGGGATCTCAACTCAGCACTTATATTCAGCTGTTCTTGCCGTCCTAGGTTACAATGTAAGATGTGCCCAAAAGTATATATTCTATCACCATCTTCATAAGCTGTTAAAAAACCGGTGGGGCAGTGTTCCCCGCCTCCTGCATGACTCATCCCTGATAAACTCTGGGGGTATCTCCTGTTAATGGGCCAGCTGTTGGAACCAGGTGGGGCAGTGTTTATCTCTCCCATGACCCATCCTCCCTCCAGGGGGATCTCTTCTGTTAATGGGCCCATCAATGCCTTGCCTCATGACTCACCATCCCATTGTGAGATGCTCCTCCCAGGAGGAGAAACTAAGCGTTCCCATCTGTATATACTTGGAGGTTTGGAACACCAGAGTCTGCCCTTACCTCCTGGATTTCCAGAGGACAAGAGCTACACAGCCACCACTGGACCTTCCGAGGAAGACCAGACGCTTCGACAGGATCACTGCCTCAACAGAACCATCACTCCAGCAGACTGCAGGCACCGTTTAATCGGACTGCTACCAACACCCTGACTGATAGGGTGTCAGGTTGTATTCTGACTCTGTCAGTGGTTTTTCTTTTTGTACTATTGCATTTATTTTATTTTTCCTATTAAATTGTATTTCTGACTTGGAGTCTCTCTGGTTTGCTTTCAAACCAGTACACTTGCAAAATGTCAGATGTTAGGGTCTTGCATTTCAAAAGTTCAGGAAAAGTAATTTCTCCTTATATGTGTGTCCCATTTTGCTTCCCTCCATGTGCACTCACTATTAGTGGACTGTAAAATAAGCAGCAGCCTAGTGATACCAGTGCAGTTTAAAAACTTCCTCTTCTTTGCCTCCACATAGTATCTCAAACAGTACCCGACTTTTCAAATGCATTATCTGATGGAAGCAAGGGGCACATCCAATTCCTGTAGCCCAGTCATCCCATCATCATCAGAAACCATATCATCTTCACATTCAACATGTACATTTCAATTTTGTGATTTGATATCAGGAGATATCACCTTTGAAACAGTCCAGTGAAACTACAGTCTAAGAATGTAACAAGAAGCAGTACTGTGACAACACGCCGGAAGACAGTGCTGAATTTAGTGGGAAGAGTAATCTGCTTTAAAGTATTACATCAAAAATGGCAAAATACCTGGTCAAACACTGCCCCAAAATCTCCAGGAGGCTTTTGTAATTTATGTTATTCTTCCCCCTTGAAACACCTTTCACAGTATTTCTTCCTTATGGAGCAGTTTAAAAACTTCAAGCCAGTAACAAATATCCAGAGATGGCAAAGGCCCAGAAGCACAGACTTGCTTCTCTTGCACATCATTGCTACTCTAAGAGTAAAAACAAAGGATTACCTGTGTAGTAACCATAAGTATCTTCAAAATCTGCAAAGCCAGTTTCCATGGTATCTGACGTCTTGCTCTGTATTTTTCACATGGGTTCATGAAGTAAAACTTCAAATCCTCTTTCAAAGCCGTCTCTTTTAGATCTAAATCTGACTGAGTCATCATATTTCTGCCATAAATAACATATTAATTAGAAACCAACAGAATGCTTTGGCAGACAATTTCCTCATTGCAGTTTCACCTCAGATCACCACATGACACAAAAGGACCAAAATAGTTTTGGGGTTATTTTACCAAAATACAAAAATACTTCCCTGCGATCACATCATTAAAAATCATTCAAACACATCTGATCATTAAAACACACCATTTAGACAAACAATTAACAGACATTAAATAAGAGAGTCTATAATAGAAAGAAGTGTCCACTTGCTATTACTCTCTTAAAAATCCATTTGAAACCAAAGGGGACCACTGTTAACACATTTGTCTGAATAACCCACATTCTACCAGAAGAAAAACGTGTCTTAAAGATTAAACCAAAGCAGGCTTTACACACACTTCTGTTATGAACATGCAGCTTAAAGGGCTAAATTCATAGGCATTTATTTATTTAAATATCTAGGCATGTAAAAATCAGAGGACCAAACAGAGGACCACAGAGGACTGTTGTTGTAGGTGTCCTAAATCACCTTAAGTTTCTCCTTCTCAACTGAACGCAACATTGAAAAAACTTTCCCCATCTAATCATTTTGACCCTGTTTGCCAGTGCCATAAATCTTCAGAACTTTTCTACTTCACGCACAGTTCAGAACCAAACTTGAAATTTTTTCCCTCTCTTTACATGTTAAAAGGATCATACCTGACACTGGCTGATTCTCAGTCCCATTTACCATTCAGAATATTATTCCTGATATTCTGAATTTTATAAATGATAACATTTTGTCTGAGGCTCAAAACCAAAAGCATTGATTCCAAGTTTTCAGATACTTGGAATACTTTTTCATTTTTACTTTTTGTGTCCTCACCTGTCCGAAGCCCACAGGTATTTAAGCTCAAACTGTAGATCACAAAGCACATTTGATTTGCTAGTACCATCTGTCCCACAAGAAGAAAAATTTCAGTTCAAAAAGCACAGTAAAGTTGACACTGTGGTGTTTCCTCAGAAGAGGAAGTGAAAATAACAAAAAATCTATTTTAATATTAAAAGCTCAAAAGTTATCTTTCCTACACAGCCTTAAATCAATCTTTCATGATGATGAGAGGCAGGATGATTTAGGTTTTTGAAGCAGGAAAAGCATGGGAAATTTCCAAGAAAAAGAAACTGTGGACAGCATCCCTATTTAAAATTATAATAAAAACATACTGGACTAGCTTTAGTAATGTCTAAGATACAAAAACTTTGAAAAATGCAAACACACCTGACAGAAGAGCATGTGATAATTATAGCTGTGAGCACTGACTGAGGAAACAGGTACATACATACTTCAGTCCTGCATTGACACCCAAAGATATCACTGCTTCTGTACCAGCTTCTCTTCAACAGGCAGAAGCATTTGTCTGGGTATACAGTGAACAAGAAACCCAGAGCAAAAGTGAGAGGAGGAGGTGGGAAAGGAAGAGGAAACAGAACAAGGTTAAGCTAAATCTGGTCAAATTTTAAAGCATGAAGGTATGACATAAGAACCACACCAAGACTTCAGCAAAATCCTCCCCCTAAGCTTCCTGTTAAAGCATATTAGAAGTGAAAAACTTTAAAAACAAAAAAAAAACCCCACAAACAACTCCAAACCAAACAAAATCAAAACAGCAAACTTAATAACAAACACTATTTTTTTGATATTCAAATAAATACCATGACAGACATACTAGTTTACTCCAAAGTTGTGTGACAAGACCTTACAGCTATTCCAAAAACTTTATGTTGACTAATAACAACACTTCCACGTTTACACAACTCTCACTTACGGTTAGGGATTATTTTCATTGATATCTTTAGCTCCCTTTATTAATTAACTGCAGAAACTATAAGCACGAAATTCCACCAACGAAAGCAACACATTTTTTTGGCTTGAGAGGAAGATCCAAGATTCAAGCCTGTATCACTGTTGGACTTTTTCTTCCAATAAAAACCAGGAATTCTCTGGTGTAGTATTTAAGAAATAATTCATTTCTTAAACAGGTGAAACAGGTAACAGGGCAACAGGTGAAATACATCAACTGCTTTTCAATTCATTAATTTCTAGGATAGATTAAAAATTACATCCAAATAGACCACATTAAATCTGCAGAACTAGAACCTTCAGCCAAAGCATTAAAGAAGTTTAAAAGCTCCAAGAGATTAACAGTGACTTACCATATTTAAAACAAACCATCTAGTTCTACCACAGTTATTAGCCTAATAATCTAAAACTAATTGAAACAAAGCACCCAGCTCAAGACAGAGCAATGAAACAATAAATTCCGACACACTAGTGCAATTAACACCACTCAATAGGTTTCCATAGTATGTTTTGTGAAGCACTGACACAACCAAGCTTTTGTGAATGAAGACGAACTGTACTATGCATGCTTAGGTGCACATATAGGTGCCATGTGTCTCACACATAACAACTGTTACTAACTCAATTCTAACAGCTGCATCACTATAACCAACACTTCAGTGCTGTAGCTGGTAGGACAGTGTTGTTCGGCTGCTTTGTAGCGAGGCATTTTAGAGCTCAACAATCCACTCAAGAAAGAGGCTTCAACAGTAAGGACTACAATTTACAGCTACCTGCTTATGAAATACACTTGTAATACTTAGCTCTTCACCCAGCAGAAAAAGCACCATTGAATCAAGTGGCTAGAAGGCGCTTAGTAAGTGAGCACAGTCACTTTTTCTTTAATGAGTAACTCACCACTGTAGCAACACTAACTGTCCATCAGAGCTCTGTATCAGTAACATTTACCTACTTGAGCTCTGTATCTTGAAGACGTTTTAACAAGATGGATGGGGTGCTGTTGGGACCAGAAGGGGAAAAAGAAAAATAATTGAGTTGAGTTCTGAATATCAGCCTAGGCAACCCCAGCTGCACCTTCCCGATCTCTACGAAGCTCAGCACTGTGCCAGAGGACGGCATCGCCTTGCACTTGTCAGAAGTGGAGGGAAAAGCCCTCCCGTGCGGAGTTCACACCGTCACCAGCCGCTCGGCTGCCGCGGGAGGAGCGGCCGCAGCCGGGGCACACACGGAGCGCTCCGCTGCCCCTCTGCGCAGGGCTCCCCGCCACCTCCCCGGCCGAGGGCAGGACCTACCTTGTGCAGCAGCCCGAGACACGGGTGTGCCGCGACACCTGCGCCCGCCGCCCACCTGCGCCCGCTCTCCGCGGCGGCGGGAGCGCCCTCTCCGTGCCGCCGGTGCTATCGCGGCCCCGGCCGGCGGGATGGGCCCGGCCCGCCCGCAGCCGCTGGCGAAGGAGCGCCCTGACCCCGCTGCCCGCCGGGCGGGCTGACCCGAGGGCTCGGCGCCGCGCCCACCCCGGCCCGCTTCGCTCACCCGCTGGCGGCCCGCCCGCCGGGCAGGCACTTGAGGGGGATCTCCATGGGCCGCGGGGCTCGGCCGCTGCCCGAGCAGAGCAGGACTCCGACGGAGTAGCTCCAACCCCGCACCCTGCCCCGCCGGCCGCGCCACCTTTATGGGCCCGGCGGAGGAGGGCGCCCGCCGCCCACGTGCCCTGCGCCGCTCGGCCCGGCCGGCTGCGGGTCCGGCTCCCGCTGCCCCTGCCCCCGCTGCCCCTGTCCCTGTCCCGCCGCCTCCCGCTGCCCCGTGCGCGGGCTCTGGCTACAAGAGTAAGGCTCGGTGCTCTCAGGCACATGGTGTGACTCTTGGGGATGTCCCGTGCGGGGCTGGTGTGACACTTGGGGATGTCCTGTGCAGGGCTGAGAGCGGGACTGGATGATCCTTGTGGGTCCCCTCGAACTCAGCATAATCTCTGATTCTGTGATAACAGTAGTTGCCTTACTGCCAACTAGTAGTTGTAGACACAGAGATAAAGTGCGGGGAAGACTGCAGGTGAGATTAGCTACTAGAGTTGGTTGTCTTGCAGGTTAAGAGGAACTTCGTTCCTCAAAGGATGTGGCTTTATGCGGTTACTCCAAACTAGGATGTTCAAAACATAATGTAGACTCCTAAGAGGCATCATTGCAGCAGCTGAGCTCTCTACCTGCCCACACAGTGGGCATGGGCAGCGTAGGATTCTTACATAGTGCTCTCAGATGATGCTGTATTTGGTTATGGTCACATTGTGTATGGGAGAAGAAGGAACAAAAGCCCAGACAAACATCCGTATGCAGTTTCTCAACATGAGCTGCAAGAGCATTGTGTCAGCTCATGCATGAAAGTTTTCTTAAGGCTTCCTCTGCTATTAGCTACTGCCTTAGGCAGGAAGATGCTCCCGACAGATGCAGCCACAGGTTTGGTTTCTTACAGCAGGGTCTGTGTGTCACCTAACTTCCTGTTTCCGTTCCTGTCCCTCCCTATCTGCCAGATAAATTATGCCTTTACATATTTTAATACTGGATAGGTATGAGCATATCTGAATTTGATTTCTTACTCTTTTGCATGCACACTGTTTATCTTCCCTTGAGAATGTGCTTCAATCCAACACAGAAACTTAGAAACAATAAGGCCCCCACCTCTCTTCCTCTCAGTGTAACTTCATTAGGTTTAGAGATCCGGACTGCTGAAAAGAAGTTCTCCCTAACTGTATATGCAAAACATTGGCATTGAAATAAGCCTTGGTATGAAAACAGCTGTTACCCAGTTTAGCACACTGCAACATTTTCATGAGGAAATACTGACTATTGGTATTTTCAGGTCACTTTCCAGAGCCCACTGAGAATCAGAACAAAGAAAATCTCTTACCCTTCCACAGCTTCTTGGTCAGGGCTGAAAGCCCTGTTCTCCTTAGGATGGCATATTCAAGCATAAGTTTACAAGATGCTTTATCTGCTTCCTTGCTCTCCCCACCTGCATTTTACAGTTCTATCTGTGCCGGCTTGATTGTATCAGCATAAAGATACCGATGTCTCCAGGATGCAACTTTACATGTGCTCCCAGCATTGCTAATGCTGGGATCACTGATACTCTGAAGTCACAAGGGTTTTTTTAGAATAAGACCGTCACACATCTTGGCTCAGCAAGGCCATAACCAGCACATCATATGTTGATAAGATAAAAAAACCTCACCACACACACAACAGCAGCAGCCACAGATCTGGCAGAGCTGTACTTCATCTCAAATGCAGCCAGCAGGCTAGAAAACACAGCATTGACTCACTTCTTCTCAGGTGAGCAGAATACTCAGGCAGAAGATCTTAAACACCGAGGATCGAGCAGGTCAGAAACCTGGACAAGCAAGTACTTAGACTGCCAGCAGTAGCACCAAGGTGAACAATGTGTGTTTGAGTGTCTGCTTTTTTCTTAAAAAAACCAGAATGTAAGTAAGTAAGTAAGTATCAGATATATAATACAGGCAGCATTTATTTTCCCAGTCAGAACTGGACATTTTGAGCAGTTGTAAGCCAGTAACGTTTCAGGGTACTGTTTTTCTTTCCCAGTGTAACAGCCTGCACCCATAGCCAGAAATATACAATTGCTGCCCTGCTAAATTTATAAGCAGTTGTACCTTCTTTTCCTCTCACCCCATCCTACCTTTTGCTTTAAACATCCTTCTCCTTCTTTTAGATAGCACTTCCCTCTGGCTTCACAGTCTGCCCCTGCCCATTACTGTCTGAAAGCAACTTGTAATTCATCAACTCTTTCCTCCCCAAACCCACACGACTGCCAGCAACGCTAAATTAAAAGTTGTTGAGTCCAGGAGAAGTAACACAGACCGTGGTTTTCCAATTAATTTCTGCATCACAGTTGACTGACTTTTTAGCTGTAGCACAAGCACAGGTCATCACTTAAAAGACTCTACCAGGGATTTCACTGCAAAACATGCTTCACTTCAGGCAATAGAAACCAGTCTTCAGTGGTGAACTCCTCCACTTGTATTAAGAATAAAGAATCTATATACCCTATCTTTCCCTGCTTTGTGGCACTTGTTGTAGCTTTCCATGCCTTATGCTCATACTGCAGGCTTCTCTTAACATGCTTTCTCTCTGCTATTGTAAAACTCTGTAAGAATTTGATACTTTAGAGCTCTGTCAAATTTTGTTGAAACTTGCTGCCAACTTAGTAAGTTAACAGCGACAAAGCATATGTTCTGCCCAGTTTCTAAATGAAATCAGACCACTCCTTGCCTTATAATTGCATTGGCAAACAAAGTAGTCCATAGCTGTTTACAAAATGTACCTGTATTTTAAGTGAATTCTTAATCTTAGCTTTCTCTTAACTTTGTATGAAAAAGCCATGTAAATCAGCCTTCTGCATTTTGTTGATCTTAAAGTACTTGTCACCCTTGTCAGAATTCCTTGCATAACTTACTTTATACAATAGTGATGTGCACATTATATTTTGTGTGTTGTCAAAGATCCATAAGGAATTAATTGTGTCAAGAGAAAACATAGTCACTTAATATTTGCTTTTGGAGGCATGACTGCCTTGCATCTTCTTGAAAAGCTTCAAAGGTCTTCAATATTAGATGGAGTGTTGAAAGACAAGGACCTCAGTACACAAAACTTTCAGATACTGTGAATAATCTGTTCTGCCTACGCCTTGCATTTGGTTTGCCTTTGCTGAATCGAGGAGTGTTTTTAGTGTAAGGTTAAATACTTGAATATTTGTTTCTATGGCAAATTCTGAAATGCTGTTAAACAGCTGGAAACAAGTCCTCACCAGGGTCCACAGGAACTATCATGACTACAGGAAATCCAAGTTCACACACTCCACTCTCAGTTTCATGCCAGAAATTGCATAGTGCTATTAAAAAACAAAGCTCCTATATTAAGCTGGCAACATATTTACTCTAAAGATGAATACTGATACACCCAATACTTACTGCAGCTAGAAGTGTTTATTGTAGCACAGTTACAATGTGTAAGCATTCAGACAGGAGATGTTTAGTGTCCTTTGCAGCCATTATACATTGTCACACACAGCTACAGCAATGTTGCTCACAAATGCAAGTTCCCTAAAATATGCTTCCCTTTGGTTTTCTATTCTGCTCCCAGAGTGAATAGACTATAGAAAATAAGGCATCCATTAAATGGTATCACAATCAACAAAGAATACAAACTAAGTTGTGAAAACTGAACTTTTATAAGAGCTAAAGTTTCAGCCAGCCACTGACAGTAGCAGGTTATTAGGTTGGTAGGAAGCATCCAGTTTCTAAAGTGTAGAGATACAACTCTCAGAAACATATCTCCTGTGTATTTAACTTAGTTTAGACTTCAGGTTTACAGACTTGTATGCCAGAGGAAGATTTCAAATTTTTAAAAAAATAGGTGTTTTGAAAGTGCTTTTGTCTGATTTTTCCTGTAAAAACATAATATCCAAACACTGTTAAGCTAAAGACTGTAACTGATCCTGCCCAGTGCTTGATACATGAAAACATTTCTCCACTCAACTCATCCCTCAAACTTCAGTTCAGCCTGGCATATCCCAGCCTCTCTGAGAATAGACTGCCACTTACGTCCAGTGGTACTTCTGTTTAAAGAAATATTTATTTTATACTTTTAGCTATATTTGCATGGCTTGTGTATCAACTCACTGTAATGACTTCAGAAAAAAATTACACCAAATTTCATAGTATTTATTTTTATTGTGAGTGCAAATAAAAATGCTGAGGGCTCTAGTGAGCTTTCATTCATTCAGTAACAGGTCAGCCATAGACAGATAATGCCTGCAGTACTGAGGGCTAGGTTGGTGTTCAAAGCTGAAGTTGTCCAGCACTAGTTCTACTTATAGCTGAAAGTTACTACATTTATATTCTACTCTTATAATGTAGCCAAGGCTCTGAACACAGACAGGTTTTTATGCCCTTGGCATTCTAACATAATTTAACTGAGGAAACAAATAGAATAAAACTAATAAAAACCATCCCCAAGGCCCCTGAACTAGCAGTGTCTAACCAAAAAGTCTGTAAATTTAGCATAAACTTCTGCCACAGGCTTACAGTGGTTTTTGAGAAAAGCAAATTAAGTCTTCAGAGATAAGGTTTTCCACAAGCTCCATTGTCCAGTTCTTGCAGTGTGTGCTGCTTTAAAACCTCCATGATACGCTTGCACAATCCATTAAATATGTTCACTACAACCTGTACAAGAGAGGAGGGGGAAGTTGTCAGGTACATGCATCAAAATAATAGTTTCACTGTACAAGGAGCCTTAAAAATGCAACTGAAGTAATTTGATATTCATTGATAAGAATATCTGCTCTGAACCACCAGAAAACATTTTGAACATGAGACTGCTCTCCTGGATGCCTGATCCCCACTGCACAGTCAGTAGCAAAATTATTACATCCCCACCCTGTCCCACCTTATGCTGGCTTTTTTGTCTGGTTAAACTGAGAGATGTGTGCCGAAAAGGAAATGTTAACATGTCCATGCCCTTTACCCAGGAGCGAGATGCCCTGCTCTGCTTCATCCCACACTTTTATCTCCAGTAAGACACTCGGTCAGAACAGGGGCTGGCTCAGGGCAGGCTCTGTCATCTCCCTGCTCCAAAAGACATCCCCATCTCCTCCCTCTCATAAATATATTCTGTCAGGCATATAACAGTACAGTCCACCAGAAAAGCCCAATACCAAGGAGCTGCAAACACCTTTGATTTTTTTAATCAAGCAGCAAATATTTTACAGCTCCCCCACCAAAAGGCTCTTCAGCAAGGATGACTCAGAGTTGCTGCCAGCCAGGTTAAATATAAACCACGTATCCCGCAATAAGTATTCCTGAAGAAACACAACTTCAAATAACTGAAGCATTTT
This sequence comes from Eulacestoma nigropectus, assembly GCA_013397775.1. Taxonomy (NCBI): domain Eukaryota; kingdom Metazoa; phylum Chordata; class Aves; order Passeriformes; genus Eulacestoma; species Eulacestoma nigropectus. The sequence goes on along the minus strand of VZTE01006371.1, from coordinate 682,192 downwards.
CTGTCCATAATGGAAGTTAGGCAATGTTTTCCAAGTGCTGTGATAGTATCTTAAACTGCATGCTGTCTTAAAACCTTTACAAGCTGATTTTCTCCCCAAGTTTCAGGCCTGTTACCTGCACAAGGTGTCATTAAAAAGTGGATAAGAGAACACTGAGTTCTCTAAGTCCTGCCTGTTTCAGTGAGTACAGGAAATGTTAAGGCTTATACATTACACATATGGGGTTCCCAAGTTACTGTATATATTATCTAACTTTCTGTATGATTCTTCACATGTTAAGGGATTCTTCATTTGGAAATTCCCTCACATCTTCTAAGAAATTTGTTGGCTGTAGACATTTTGCTGAAGTGCTTTGTTCATTAGAAATAGTTTGGGATTTTTGTGTGGGTTTTCCCCCCCATCACAGCTTCCCCCAAAATTTAAGTACCTTTCATAAACATTGTACCAGAGACATTTTGTAGTGTGTTGCTTTTGCATATACCTTAATAGATAATTTTAATATAGATACATACCATTACAACAACAGAAGAGAGATGCAGAACTTTCCTCCTCTAACCTGTACCTCCCAGAGTTTGGTGAGTCTTTGCACTGTGATATAAATCTCTGAAGTTCTGTCTCTGGGAAGCCATCTTGCTGGTAGTGCTAAAAATTGATACTTAGTTAAACCTTTAACAAGGCTAAAACCTACAATAATCCAAATTCTCCCCAGACCACTTTTCAGACCCTGCTCAAGTCTGAAATTAGAAGATTCACAGAACCTAATGTGAAAATACTGATTTTTAGTAGATATTTAGCTTCCATTGGAGCAGAAAAACAGACTTTTTAAGAGAAACAAAGTAGAGAGGGATTAAAAACCCTCCTGTCATCCCTTTGCACCCTCAAAAGTTGTCATTATGTTTATTCTTTAGATTGGCATGCACTGCGAGTTAAAATATTGAGGGAGATTTGAGTTTTGATAGCACCAATCTTGCACTGTTTTTCCAAATGATCAGTCTGTGCTTACCTTGACTGTTTCATACGTATCTGTAATGAGTGCAATGAAGAGACTCAGTACCATATAGATGAACAGGCTGATGAAGGAGTAGAGGTAGATCCTACTGAATAACCAAACCAAGTAACTTTTCTGCTGCATTTTTGCAAAGGTGGCAAACATGTCATCTCCATTGATCAATGAAAAAAGGCATTCAGAAACCATGTTCAGAGTGCGAAACTAGAGAGGAGGGAAGAAGACAAGGATGTGTCACTGCTTTATTTGGACACAAAGACTGTACATAACATGAAGAACATACACAGCTGAAGACTGGCTGCCTCAGATCTCTTCCTACACCTAGGAGATGACAAGGTGCAAACAGTAGAACATCTGAGGAACAAGCAAAATTTGTCACCTCCTATACACATGCACATTGAATTCAGATAAGCAAATGTCTCTTTTAAGAGGGATGAGCATAACGTCTCCAAAGTTTTAGTCTGATAGCAGTGTTCTGCAAAATGGAAATTATTTCTTAAAATATCAGCATGTGATTGGGAGTCAGGGCAGCTTCCACTTCTGACTTGGAGCTTTCATAACTTGAGGAAAGTCTGGTTGAGTCATGGAAGTCAGACTCCTCAAACAGAGCAGCATCATGTTGAAGATGCACTATTTTTACATTAAGGGAAGCCTTTGACAGGGAGGACTGGAAAACAACAGTAGTAATCTCTCATTCTGTTATTCAAGTTGTCTTTTTTCATGGTCAGTACATCACCTTCACGTGGTATGGTCCCAGTACAATCCATCCACAGAAACAATAGCCCAGGTAGATCATAGCAGCACAACAGCAGAACCTCATTACGTTGGGTAATGCTGCTCGCAGTGTTAGGATGAGAAGCTGCACAAAGCAATGCAAACAGTTAGAATTCAACCAGATACTTCTTCCAGTCCTCTTATAGCAACAAACAGAATAAATACCAACAATATGAAGATCCCAGGAGATCCTTACATTATACTTCTGAAAGAAACCTAGGTAGCGAATGACTCCAAGCCAAACAAGCATAGTGGATATTCCTAAGAGTATGCTGCAGACATCATAACTTGTCAGGCTCTGAAGAAAAGCAAGAGGAGAAATGAAAAAATAAGAAAGGAAAAAAATTAATTATTGTAACAACCAGGTTCTAAATTGTGACTCCCATTACTACAAAGATTTGTTAAGAAACATTTTTCCTTTGGCAAACTCTCCCAATTAGAAATTAATTTGAGGCAATATCCATTAGAGAGAGGTCCCACCAAAGAGCAGGGACATTTTCAAGTGCAACTCATTTCACATGCCTTAATACATGGCTGTTTGAAAAGCAGATTCTAACGAGATGAGCTTTATTTGCAAGGCCAAGAGTGCAGGTGCACTGCAGAAGCAGAGACTCCCTCTCTGTACCCGGCTCATCGCTATCTGCAGTGGCACTGCAAACATTTTTATGCTGCTTCCAGACTTGCATCAGCTGCTTCTGGAATCTGCACTGACAGATTCCTCAGAGCATCTTAGGAATCTCTGCACTGCATCCCAATGGACAGTGTAGACATGACACAGAGCAAAGAAGGTTCTTCCAGTATGTAGGAAAAACTGTTTGTAAAAATTAGCGTGACTTTTCAGCATTGCTCAGATAATACTCAGGAGGATCTTGTTAGGTACTTGGGAACTGTAAGGTATAGAAAGCTATCAAGGAGAAGACTAATTAGCTTCTAATAATTCTAACCAGAACTTATATTTATTGGAACTTTGCTGTTTTTTCCACCTATACATACTGGCCTGTTTTCATCCAAGTTAGCATACATTCTGTTCCTGAACTGCAGCTCTACTCTGAAATGGATCATGACAGCTTACTTGAATAAGAAGTTTTCATTATTTTCTGGTTTTATTCTCCTAAGAATAAAATATAAATAATAGGTATTGGCAATGGATATTGGCTAATCTTTTCTATCAGCATAATTCATTTAGAGCTTGACAAGAAAATTTAGGCTACTGTAATGTGAACTTGTTATTCAACAACTTCATACAGTAACATGGAACAAGATCTTGTTATTATGGTCCACAAGGCTTGCAAAATGAAGTGAATGTACCTGTAGAGAGGCGCTTTAGTAAAATACTCTTTTAGAAAAGAAACATATATAAATAGATGTATTTATAAGATACAGGAACCCCAAATGCAAGATCTTACTCCAATCTTGTTCTCTTCTTTGCTTCTCCCAAAGCAGGATGGAACTATCTCTTATCTTAGCCAACTTCCTCACAGCTTCTTTCTACTCTTAGTGAGTTTATAGGTCCTACGGTAAGACAGGGCAATTCGTACAGGGTGTTTGCGATAGTCAAGCTGTCAACAGATGGATTTCAGACCCATCCTTTCATCACTACTGTCCAAAGTCCCCTGTGTTGCAATGTCACACTTCAAAGTCTGCTACAGATTTTGTGAAGAACAATATTATCTGAATATCAGAGTGCTTCAGGATAGCATATAATAATAATTTTTCTTCCCTAGTTCTGTAAAACATAATGTTTTACAAGTTTTGAGTTTTGTCCATATCAAGTTTATTTTAGAAAGTGAAAGACGAGAACCTGCTGTGGCTGACTGTTACATACAAGCTGGAAAACAGAAGCTGGGAAAGCAGCAAAGTGATGTTTAAGGAGAGAGACTATGTGCTAGTTAAACACTTGTAAACAGAGTTCCAGAAGTTTGATGCTAAATTTGAAAAAATCCATCAAATGAGCAAATATAAATGAGGAAAAGAGGAAGTCAACAGTCAAACTTGCAGAGATTAAGTTCATTTTATTCCTCAGAGTCAGAGGAAGCAAAGATAATTCAGAACTATAATACAGAGTGATATTTGGAGGTTTTAAATCTTGCTTCTAGAAACAACATGCATGAGTTGCAATTCTGGAGGAGAAGATAAGAGTTTTAAAATTTCATGCCACTCAGAGGTAAGTGCAGCCATCCTAAAGTCCTCTGAGAGATTTAAATCTAGGTGAGACAGAAACAGTTTTGCTTCCATCTGACAGTGTGAAAGGCTTACCTTAGCTTGTATCTCCATCTTTAGAGTTGATCCAACAATAGTTAAGACATCGCTAACCATAATCAGGATGTACCATCCATTGACAAATTCCATTTGATCACTGAAAGATACTTCTTTCTTATAATAATATAGAAAAAAGCTTACAAATTCCTAGGGGAAAGGAGGAAAGAAAACAGTTAATGCATGCATCAAAATAATAGTTTCACTGTACAAGGAGCCTTAAAAATGCAACTGAACTATTCCTAATTTGATATTCATTGATAAGAAACTGCTCTGAACCACCAGAAGACACAAGACAAGGCTTTCCAAAAAAGCAGTTATACCCACCCTTTGGAGCAAAATTCCTTTAATCACCGATCGAGTGCAAAGGATCAATGAAGCCAGACAAGTCAATATGACAAAAGCATCAAAGATCATCATGTAATGAGTGTTCTTCTGTACTGCAAGAACAAAAATGTACATGTTTATAGTGAATTTAATCTTGTTGACCATCTTCAGTATTGAAGTAAAAATCAAGATGCTAACTATATTTATACAACTGAATTAAGAAAAATCTTAGCATTGTTTTCCCACAAAGGTTTATATGACATATTTTCATGAGAGACACAAGTGCATCTGCACTACAGATACCACTTCTGTAAATTTAGAAGGGTTGATACCACATCAAAAATATATTAGAGTGTGAGGACTTCTTGCAGCCCTGCAGAATCAGAGGTGAGAGTTAATCATTTTACAGGGACTGAAATGGCCTTTGGAGTGATAGAACTTCTCAAAAAATTTTTAAACAATCCTAGGAACTTCATAATATGTAACTTCCCTCTCAGACCAGTATTTGACAGTCAGTTTTTCTGTCCTAGGGCAGTGCAGATGACTTGTACTACTGCTCAGCTAGCCAAGATCAAGATTGAGTTAGACATGATTTCTCCATCTCTTATGTCACTAAAATTCACATTCTTGATCATCTAATGCTAATCATTGCACCAAATCTCTTTGTTTTTATACCTAGCATAGAGCTGAAACTGAGACAGTATAAGGATTAGATTTTTAATGCTAAAAGAATGGTGGTTTGAGAAAAAAAAATCAAACAAATAAGTGCTAAATTTACAAGAACATGCACCAATTCTACAAAATGGACTGCTGTTGTTCAAGCTGATTTCACGAACTGCACTACTGAGAAAAAGCCCACCCAGTACTTCCTTGTTACACTGCTGCCATTTAAGTTGGTTTTGCCATGCAGTGCAGAACAGCAACAAGTTGTTATCGTGCAACCGCAGTCATGACCTTCCTGCCTTTCCCTGGGTTTCAGAACACAGCGGAGGGTACCCCGGGAGATGGTTTTGAAGGGTGCTTGAGGCACACTGGGTCACCCAGCGCGGACCGTGGGGCAGGGGGCATCGGCGGCGGCCCCGGCAGCGCCGTCTGCTGGGCACTGCTGGCACGGCAGCCGGCGAGCCCAGAGCACCGTGTGCCGAGCTCCGGGACGCACTTCGTTCGATTCCCCCTAATTAATTGCCGTCTGGACCTTTACAGAAACACCAGCTCTCCTTTTTCACTACCAGCTCTTCATTCCCTAACACAGGCATAGCAACCGGGAAAGTGGCAAAGTAGAAAAAAGGACCTGGTTCATCCTATTGCACAGTGGAATCTGAAGTCCCGGAAAGCTTCTATCAAAGAGATTATTTTTGCTAATGAAAAAAGATCATGTTTTGACCAGGCCAGATAGCTGCCAACAAAGGTGGCTCACTCTTGTGAGTCACTATATAAGAAATATAACCATACTGTGCACCTCAGTTATGGCCAAATACACAGCAAACGGCATTTAAGCAACCATAAGAAGTGTTTCTAGCCATTCCACTCCAGCAAGCCTTAGCAACAATGCTTCCCTATCTTTCCTGGTGCTAAGTCCTGACATAAGAGTAAATCAGTTTCAACTTTCCACCACTATCATGTATCCTATTGCCTGGTGCTAGAACAGTTCCAACCCTGCACTAAGAAATGAGCAGCTTAAGTTCAGTAGCGAAAGATACAAGAATGTACAGTGAGGCATGGAAAAATTTTGGTTTGACATTATCAATGGTGCAAGCCTTGAGAACTGCTACAGAAAGTAGTGGTGTGGCTGGGTTCCCAGGATTTCAGATCAGAGGTTGAAGAACAGCAATTTCTTAGAAAATCAGATTTAGAGTGCACATACTAGAGATTGTATGTCAATGGTCCCTCACCTTTTAATAAAGAAAAAGGTTAACAAGCATTGTGCTACTGGCCAAAATTTCAGCAAGAAAATTTGAACATGTTTATGTCACTTACTTGATCCAGAAACATGCCAGTCTTTACATTCCCTGATTGCTATGTCGTTGTCTAAACTTATTTTAATTCTTCCACTGTGTGCTTTATTATCAAACACGATCTGCATTAAAAACAAAAACAAATAAAAAAGGTGCATGTCTTTATGAAGTTATACAATTACACATTTTAGCCTACTGTATTGCTAAGCCAGCATAATGATCCAGAATAATTATCCTAGGGGAAAAGTTACAAAACTTTTTAAGCATAATTTTTTTTAAGCATAACTCCAGTATCTTCAAATAAATGCTGTCAAAATAAAAGACAAATCTGGTGAACCATGTATTTGCCAGAAACTGCTTGATCAACTAGCTACTAGGTGCAATTCTTTTAAACTACATTCTCATTCCTCTATGATCTGAAAACAACCTTTCCCAGAAGCATCTCTCTAAAGAGAAGGGATTTATGCTTTCATTATACTTCAGATGGATTAGAGCACAAGTGGCTGTAAACTAGGCAAGTACTTCAGGACCACATCAGGAGCACTCAAAGCTTAACCTCCCACAGTGACAAGTGCTGATTATTTACAGGGTACACTAAGCCCTAACAGAGTAATCTGGCACTGCTGACCCAGTGGTACTCAACACTCCTCAAAAAATATCTGTGCTGACTGTGTGCAGTAAACCAGCAAGTCAGTTTCTGGTTTTGAACAGAAAGACATATGGCAGGCTTCCACATACCCTGAGAGTGAAATCGTAACAGTCGGGGAGTTCGTGGTGACGAACAGTCTGGAGGTTGATTGCCTTCAGATTGAACCTGAGCTGTACCGCCACCAGTCTGCAACAGAGCTTCAGATTAGCCTTTCACAGGGAAAATGCACCAGTACCCTAACACAGGAGGTGTTCAATCCTCCTCACCTGGGGAAATCCAGAGTGAAATTCAAATTGTGCTTTCCCATTGTTGTGTTGTCTAACGAAGTCGTTGGCTCAATGTACAAGCAGTCTGGAAGGGATAAGGACTCACAACAATATCTCATGGATTATCAGGCTCTTTAACTGTAATCTGCCTGTCCCACTCCCGAGGCTGGTATGAACTGCTGGCTACACCAGACAAGATAGCACGCTTGAGTGAGGAGTCATCTGAGAAGCCAACTGACAAATACACTGGCTTCCTTCAACACCAGCCAAGTTATTCATTATGAATTCACAGGGAACACTCCTGAAAATTAGCCCCAAATACTTGTATTAGATGGTCATGAGTGCTAAAGGCTCATCACTTCTTTGTGGCCTCAGACATTGGAGGTGAGGGCTAGAGGTTAGTTACACAGTACTTCTCTTACCAATTTTGGCTGGTAGTAAATTCAATACAAATTATGTGATAAGACTATACAGTACTGTAAAGTTTTTTAAAGAATCTATCGAAAATGTAGGGTCCCTCCTCCCAAAGAACTGATAAAACAGATTAGGTTCATCACCAGTCACAATCTCTGGGTCTATATCAAAGGTGTCATTTCCAGGACAGATGATTCCTCGCTTGTAGAACTGCTGACAAACAGCCAGAGGTGTCTCTTCTTCTCCCCTCTTCTCATATGCATGATTTCCAACAGAGATGTTGGGCAGCTGGAGGTACTAAAGTTCAGAACAAACAAACCAACTTAAATGACAATAAAACTGTTTGTCTCTGAGAAAAAAAAAAAACCAAAACAAAAACAAAGCAAACCCAGAAAGGTTTGGATCTGTTATAACCCATCTCTTTTATTTCAAAGGTCACCTAAAGAACTGTGAAATCTAAACCACACAACAGCTGAGTCCTCAAATATTTTAAGGTATTTGACAAAATCACTAAGTGCAGGATTTGGATCTAAATACCTTTTTGCTTATTATGTTTTTCTCTTTACAATCCTTACTAGAAAGCCTAATTTGTTACTTGCAAAGAATTCTGGCTCAGATCCAAGGAGCGTTTTTAGTGTAGAACTAGTACACTGATTGGCTTTAACGATGTCACCACAGTACAATGCTCCAGCAATGACAGAAAACCTAAACGAGTTGATGCTTTAGTCTTAAGTAATTGACACAGAAGTTCAATTCAAGAAAAGGAACCCAGGCAAAGATCATATATATTGTCCATATTGCAGCAACAATCCCTACCTGGTTTATTGCAAAGAATATCTGGTCATAGACATCTGTTTGTGTGTATACAGCATAGGTATCATCCATTCTGTCCATATATCCTTTCAAGAAGAGATGTTTGAATGCAACAGTGTTCTCTTCTTTGAAGGCAACCACCATTTGATTGCTCAATCCAAAAACCACCAGCTGAAAAAGACATTTATATTTCCTGTTCAAAGACAAAGTTGGCTTCTGGATTAACATATGAACCCTGTCTTATGAACAGCCAGTCTTTTGTCTCATTGGTAGACATGGCAATTACATGCAGACTGCTCCACTTCACAGCTAGTCAAATGAAAGTTTGACTTTAAGGAAACAGTGGGTTTCGAGTATGTGCCTTTAACATGTTTACAGCATCTTGGCCAAGGACTTGAATTTTTACAAAGAAAACGATACCATCTCAAGTTCGAGCTCCTTATATACTGTTACACATGCTTTGTTAGCTCAGCCTGGCGTCAATTGACTTGCCCTCGGGGGATATCATTGTTCCTCAGCCAAAAAGGCAGGACTAGACTTAACAAGACCCCACTTTGAAGTCCTTACTCCAGTGCACAAAAGGCAAATTGAGGACAACTCAGGAAAACAAACATCTCTCAATCAAGTTGCAGTGAAAAGCGCTTTAAGAATAACTGACCAAACCTGTGCTTGTAACAGGATAATACCTGAAGCTGGTAAAAAAAATATATTGCAACCATTCATGAAAAGTGAGCACAAAACTCTGTTAGCTACTATCCAGACTGGAAAAGGTTTCTAGAAGTACATGATGTATTGTTTCTGGGAGCTCACAATTCTCTTGGCTATTGTTTCAAATCTGGTGTCAGGTGCATTGTGAAAAAACTCATCAGAGATAAGTCTGAATCAGTAGTCTACAGATTAGTTTTATGGCCATGGTGCAAACTGGATATGTAGATTTTGATAAGGGTAACTCAGTTACAGAGATACTGAAATGCTCTGTTGACAAGCTCAGGGTGCTCGGAACACAGGAACACACCAGCAAACCAACAGTGCTAAGACTGAATTACTTACAGGCGGATTTTCTCTGAAAATATTAAATCAGCATTAGTTTCTTCCTTATTTGGATTCTTCCATCATGAAATTTTACTTTTAGTTGCAAAATAGGAGAGATGGCAATCAGAGAACGATGGCACATTTAAATACAGTGCAGTAAGGGACACAAACATGCTGCCAGATGCACAGCAAGAGAACACTTATTTCTGCAGTTTCTGCCGTCATTCATGCAACCATGGAAAACATTCTTTTCTATACATGTGTTGTCATAGCACAGCCACGACCATAAAGGGAAATCACATGTGGGCAACTCTGAAGGATCATCATCTGAGGCATTAGAAAGGCTTTATGAAAAACCTTCTTCTGCCTTAACCACAGAACTTTGAGACAAACAATTGTGTTTTGTGCAGCAGAAAAATGTGTTGTATGAAATCTGTGGTGCAAGGCTGCATGAGAGGAAGAGTGAGGAAGAATTTCTAAGGTTTTTTTCAGTGCAAGAGTTTGTATGCCATATGCAAGATATGAACGAACATCATGAAAAAGTCACCAATTTCAGTTCTTATCACTGTGATATTGAAACAGAAGCAACTTTTCCTTCCCTCAAACACAACAGTGAAGCAAGTATTGAAGTAACAGATGTGTAGGGATGCCATCCTCTGGGGGGAAAAATGGGAAAGAAAAAAAAGTAAAGTAAAAAGTCAAATTGAGCCCTTCAACATGGTTCCTTTCATCTGTACCGCTGGAAAACTATTTTTTCAGTCCATAGTTTTAGAAGAAAATTATGCCACCTGAGATCTAAACTATACATATGCAAATAAGATAATTTTGCAATCCATCCTTTCCCTTCCTCTGCACTACACCATGAATCGCATGTCACCTGCATTCCTGTGACTTCCCATAGGCCGAGTCCCTGCTTCCATAGGTACTCACCTGAATGGTAACCATTACTATTTTGAGTAACTGAATCCCAAGTTTCCAAGGCTTTCTGCCCCGGGCCCAAAATTTCTCGCATGGGTTCATGAAGAAAAATTTTAACTTCCTTCTAAGCTGGTCTTCCAAAAGCCCCTCCTGTGATACTGATGAGTGTCGTTTGTAGCTGCAAAGGTTTTCATCATCATGAGCACTGCAGCTGCTCACAGCCACTTCAGGATTTTCCATTTCTGAAAAGAAAAGCAGTCCTTGTCAGTTGAAAAACATGCAAGCATCAATATAGTAGCACCAGATCAGTCTGCACTAACAACCTGGACTCCAAAGATGTTTATCTTCTGTGAAAGGCACTTGCACTTTACACTGAATTGCAGACCTTTCTCATATTATTGCACATGGTCTGCAGAATTACAAGAAAAATTTGGGCAAGTTAAATTTGCAGCTAGGCTGCCAGGACACTTATTTAACAGTGGAATTTCTGTCCATTTGGAATTACAGGGTCGCTTCCTGAAAAGTCTTCCTCTGTCACTTAACAACAACAGCATTATGTGCAAGACATCCTGACTCAAGAAGAGCACCAAAAGCCTCTCATGAGCACTCACTCTTCTGGAAAAATTATCTACTGCTGTAGCTAGTATTTTCCCCCACGCCTACAAGCCTATGTCCAGTCCCTGAAAGAAATGGAATTTTCAAGAGAGGCAGTGGTTTTCTTATACGTTACTATTAGCATTGTTCACTCTTGGAAATGGAGGTGGGGCATGACAAATTGCAATTCAGATAAATTACCTGAGAGCATTAACTTGTCATTTGGCAGGATTATGTCTTTTTCTTTCGCCATAAAAGACCCAATGCAAACCAACAGCGATGATGAACCAAACAAAAAGATCAAGAGGTAGACGAATCATGATTAGCCAAAGAGGCTCACATTTGAGTTGAGGGGGAAAGATTAGATGAGAACCTTATAAACACGTTTTGAGACATTACTCTGCATAGTATTCAGCATGTTTAGATTTTGATCTGTTACTAAATTCACTGACCCTCAAACATTTTAAAAAGGCTTTATAAAATATTCAAGAGGTAGCCAGGAACATTTATTTCAGATAAAAGATTGAAGACATTAAGAACAGAGAAGATAGCCTAGGCTGTGAATAAGGATGTGCCTTATTAGACAGTTTATTTTTGATTTCCATAAGAATAGTTTTTATATAACACAAACAAAAAATCATCATCAAGATTGATTTTTACAAATGTCCAGTCACATCCAGTCTCCTCCAGTAGCCCCTGCACACAGCAGAACAGTCTGTTTCAGATATGATTTGAAACCTTCAATTTCCCCAATTGTCAGGGAAGGCAAGAAAAGTTTTGAGTCAGCAGTTTAACATTAAGAACAGGCCCATACAGAGGCTAAAAAAAGTTCAGCTCTGCAGGATACAGTACAGTATGCTGTGGTTTCCACTCATCTTTCTCACAGCTGATCCAGCATTTCTGAAATTAAGCCCTACTCTGACACTGCAATAGTCCTGTCAATATATGTGCTGGATTTAAAAAAACAAAACAAACAAACAAAAAAACCAAAACAACAAAACAAATAAATAACTATAACCCCCAAACCCACTTCTGGCTCTCACGGTGGGCATGAGGCGCAGCCCCGTGCTCCCCCACAACTCGGGCCGGGCTCTCGGCAGCCGGGCGGTCACAGCCGGGGTGTCACTGCGGGCCGGGCCGGGCCGGGCCCTTCCCTCAGCCGCCCTCCCCTCCCCGGCTCTCAACCCGCGGGCTGCCGCAGCCTTACGGATGGCACAGGGGCCGGCGCGGGAGCTCCCGCATGGGCATCCCCAGCCCCGGCCAGGCCGGAGCGCGGCAGCCGCTGCCCCTCCCGGGCTCGGCGCCCCTTTACCGTGGCACCCCAAAGGCGAAGGCTGCGGGCCGAGGATGCGCCCCCGCCCCCTCTCCCCCGCTGTTAAAGGCTCCCGCGTACCTGCCCCCCGCCGCCGGTCCTGCCGCTCCCCGGCCTCCGGGGCTGCCGCCGCCGCGGGGGCGGCCGTGGGAGCGCGGTGCCCGCAGCCCCGTGCCCGCAGCCGCCCCCCGCTCCCGCGCCCTCCCGGCTCCGCTTGGCTGGGCAGGGGAGCCGTGGCCTCCGCCAGCCCGCCCCGGCCCCTGGGCTGGGCTGTGCCGTGCCGGGCTAGGCTTGGCTATGCGGGGCTGTGCTGTGCTGTGCTGTGCACACCGGCACACGCGGCCTCTGACACCTTGTGCTGCACATCTCCCTCCTGCCGCACGTGACGGGCGGCTCTCCACACTGTAATACACATACACTTCCTATAGGATGGTAATGACGGCTCCAGATTTATTGATCTAGGCTTCTCCGCCAGGGGAAATAATGTTTATGTTATAAATAGCTGTGTCGCACCCGTCATAAAAAAAAAAAAAACCCAAACAAACAAAAAAAGCCCCCAAAATCCCTTTCAGGTCATAGAACTGTAGTTATGAAGGGCAGCTAGTGGTACAGTGGATATGCTTAAGTCATTCCACTTATACACAATTAAGCTATTAAAGTTATTAACTGAACTTCAAAGAAAACTGACTCCTGCCTTGGGTCAGTGCCAGTCCCACTGCACTGCGTAAATGATCCCTTTGGCATGCTGCTTGACAGGAGGATAAACCTCGGGTTATAACTGTGTACAGCCTTCAGCTACCTAATTCGTGCTGCAAGTACCACTCTGAACACTGGTGTAACAGGAGAAGGTACAATAATGCCAAGAGCAAAACAAAGAGAGTAGCAGGCATTTTAAGAAAGGGAGCTTCCTGGCTGTACAGATTGAAACGGAAGACAGGAGGAACCCTCCTGCTTACCGTAAAATGGGGTGGATGGACCTCGGAGTGGCACCAAGGACCAGCATTGGGTGTTGCACACAGAGAGAAGGATACTCCGGGGCTCCTGTGTTTTACATTGCAGCAAGGCAAACTAAATTATTTGTATGCATCTTAAATACAAAAGATACAGAATACAAATCTTCATATTAACAAACCGCATCGAATCGCCTAAATCCCAGCTGGAGACGGCCCCAGCACTGCCCAGCAGACAACACCGAGGAGATGCCTGGGCTGGAGTGCGCGGGTGGCCTGGCTGCAGAGGGGACCACCGCCGCCTGTCGCCTACAGACCCCATCATGCCCCGCGCCCCGGAGTCCCGCCGGCGGCGCGTCTCCCGCGCACGGCATGCTGGGACGGGTAGTTCTCGTCTGGCGCATCCCTGCGGCTGCCGCCGCGGGGGCGGGTGTGAGGAGCAGGGCGCTGATTGCCTGTCCGAGCCGTCAATCACGGCTGGCGCCGTCGCCGTGACAACCGCGCGCCGCCGGGGCCGCGCCGGGCCGGGGCCGCGGCTGCGCAGGTAGGGGACAAAGGGCGCCAAGGGCACCGGGCAGCGCTGTGGAAGCGGGTGAAGGATGCCCGACTCGAGAGCACACGGGCAGCAGCCGGCAGGGCGCAGCGGCTGGCGCGGAGCCCGCGACTGCCCCGTGCCACCGAACCGCCTCCGCCGCCTCTCCCCGCGGCGCTGCCAGCGGGCCCGAGGCAGCGCCTTCCTCCGCGCCCCGGGGGGCTGTGCCGAAGGCCGGAGCGGGGCTGGGCACCAGACCCGGGCTGCAAACACTCCCCGGGCCCGCCGCAGCCCCCCTGTGCTGCTGGCAAGCCCCCCGCAAATCCACACCCCCATCCCTGGGCTCCATTCACGACCTTGTTCCAGCGACCCAGCTCTCACATTTCCAAGACGAGATGATTATTTCTCTTACCTCTCCTTAAAGAAGTCTTATCCAGTGTAAAATTTTACAATACAGCCTTTCTGTTTCAAAAGTCATGACAAGGCAACATATGTTACTGTTTGGTTCCTGGCTGGACCAGGTTATGACAACTTTTATATCATATTTAGTAACTTTTAAAGTACCAACCAAATTGTTACAGTATATTAATAACCTAGACCAGCTGTACTGGCTCATACCGGAAGTTCTGTCCGGGCAAGATTATAGTAAAAGCCATACTTCCACTCTTTGCACCCTTTTTTTCTTGGATTTGTGGTTTCATTTCTATAGCCAGATGTATTATCATTTTTAGTAGCCCTCAATTTTTCATGTCAGTTTGCCTTGTTACTTTTTGAAATTGTGTGCTTCTGACCGCTGTCCTGTCCATAGGCAGTATATTCCATAATTCAAGCACTTATTGTGCAACGAAACACTTCTGCAGTCCTGTTGTTTGTTCCTAGTTGTTTGTTCCACATCCATAAGCTCATGTGATGCCAGCTCGATTTTGTGTTAGGACCGTGAATCAGCATCTCCTGGTCACTTTCTCTATGCCTCTTGTGATTTCACTGACTTCTATCATATCCTTTTCAGACTAAAAAGAATCATAGTTTATTCCCAGTACAAAACGTGTTCTATGTCTTCAATCATCCTTGTTATACCTTTCCCAATTTTAATCTATTTCTCTTTGAGTGAAAGAAAGGAAAAAATTAGAACACCGTATTAGCCAACATTCTAATGAAGTTTTCCATTTTGTTCTCTTACGGCTTTCTTATTAATTCTTAACCTAATTTTGCACATACTGTACCTACCATCCCAGATACTGTAACTACACCTACTGGTTTCTATCAAGTAACAAAATCAACACTAGGTTCAAGTAAGCCTGATTTAATGAAAAGGTGTAAGTGTGAAATCAGGTACATTCAAATAGAACTATTTATATGCTAAAATGATTTGGCAGTTGCCAAAACTTCAGCTTTACTCCTTTCAACTTCTACAATGTAGTTGCATCCAAATATGCACAAGTATTACTAATAATTTTTAATATTTTTGTATTACTTGCTCTTTGTGTAGAGCAAAATTTAATAAATTTAATTAAAGGGAACATTGTATCTGAATATCTGGAGAGACAAAGTAATTCTCAAGATGGTATCTTTACCAAGGTCCTAAATGTTTACCAACAGAAATGTATTTTTCAGCTTGGTAGTGATACAACAACAAAAAAGCAAGTAGCACATGGTTTTGATCCTTTCCTTGTAGTGCTTTTGTAAAATGGACATGCATCCAATCCTTCTGTCATTCTAAATGATAGTAAATTACAGTCCTAAAACAGGAATGCACACAAACTGGACCTTAAATCATTCGATTAGGCAACTAATGAATCATTCTGTGTCCTCAAATCAGACAGCATCTTTTGTGAAACTGATAGCTAATAACTTTTGCCTTTTGCAGTACCTAGCAACTTCACGGATTTGTTTATAGCTGCAAATGTTTCAGTACATTAAATGATTAGGAGGAACACTCTGATCTTATTTTTTCTCTTAAGCCTAATGTTCAAAACATTAGAGCCATCTGTAAACAAACTAGGCTATAAAATGTCAAACAAAGTTGTCAAATATTTACCAAGGTTTTAGCAATTACATAATGTAACACTGTGTTCCACTGAAAAATTAGACTGAACATAATTAATGAAATCTAAATATCACTTACTTTTTGAAATAAAATACATGGCAATATTTATGACAATTGATTTTCAAGAGCTATAATTTTATATAGGTTTACACTCTTAAAATTTTCAAATTATGTTAATTTAATTGTAGTTTCTCAATCATAGAATCATGAATTCTCATAAGCATAATGGAAAGGCATAATACATTTCTGTGTGTCTTGACAAGTCCTTTTTAAATAAGCAGTATAGAAATATCCCTAAGAGAATAGGAACTAGCCATAGATTTTAAAAATTAACCATTTTGGTCATATTTTCAGACAGCCCACTAATATAGACTGATTTTTTCGTGGCTTTCTTGAGAGCATTTGGTATTTTGTATAAAAACTTAGTGAAAAAATGCAAAGCCCTGAACTAAGAGGTAACTTCTGAAAATAGTAGTGCCATAATTACATATTGGGACTTTTGTTCTTTTATACTTTTTTGGAAGAGGAGAGGTGCAAAAGGCTGCTCTTCAGTACCTATTTTAAAGTTCTCAGTGTGTGTTTGTGTCCTGAAGGGAGCACCTGGAGGTTACCATATTCCTGTGTAAAAACCAACTTTGCATATAGGCTTTGTAAATGGCTGTGGGCCTGGTTATGCTTCCAAAGAAGTTTCTGGAAGCTCTGCCTTCGCTTTCTCTGCAGGCCTGCCATGTTTCCTGACCGCTGACAATCATATGCCCACAGGATGACAAACGGGCAGGGGCGATACGGTATTGGGGATAGTGTAAAAGAAGATAAGTAGTTCATACTTTTCTATCTGCATTCCAGTTGGGAGGTCCTGTGCATCCCAGAGGGAAGCACTAGCAGTCCCACTGACTGCTCTTTTCATCTGCAACCCTTAAACAGGGGCACTTCTTGTATTAACAAATGCAAATACATGCACCAGGCACTGACACCAGCTTCACCACCACTGCCCTTCTCTCTATGGTGCTGCATCTACCTCTATACCTCATCCTTGCAGTGAAGGAGGAGGAACTGATTACTGGGAGACCATTTTCAAGAGTTGTAACTGTTTTTGTAGGTAAAATATACTTGAAATCAGTTGAAAGGAAAGGGATGTTTTTATTTGTGAGTTATTTTACTAAACATAGGCATGTGACTTTTCTCAGCCTTCTCAGTGTTTCAGCCATTCATGTGACTTAGAGTTTAGCATACTCAGAGGAACTCACTCAAAATTTCGAAACTAGCTTTGTTGCAGTGCACAGTTATGAAATGGTGAAGTAAGACATTGTGACTGAAATATATATGAGAGGGTTCATATTGTTCTTCAACTAATTTCTACAACAGCTGGCCTCACCTCCTGTCCTGGAGGGCTGTCTCTCTTACACAGAGGCATAGAGGTTAGTTTCAAATTAGAATAGTCACAGAACCCATTTACAAAATGGGTCACAATTTTTGTATGTAAAATACACAAGAAGATAAATAAGAAACAGCTTTGCACTTTTTTTTCCTTTCTGTTTTAACTGTATGGATTGATATGCACTCTCTGTGAGGTAGGCCTAAGTGTTTCAGAACTGTAAGTTAAGCATATTGTGTAGGCTCCTTTGAAAGATTATACATATCTGTGAAAATATATAAAAATATATATTACATATATATGAAAATATGTTGACTGTTACACAAAACTATGTTAACAGTGTTTCTGCTCCTGTATTTGACAAAAAGACTGTGAGAATGAGGGCAGAAGAACCACCCAACTTTCTCCTTAGATTCATGATACATGATTTGTGGGGTTTTTAAAAACATCATCCCATAGCAAAAGTTTCAGAATTCTGAAACATTAATTTTCTTTGCATTGGTATCATCATTGCTTTTTGGAAAAAGCAAAGATGAAATTGCTACCATTCTTCAGACAGATGAATGAAGGGGACTGCATTTGCTATAATCAAGAGAGATGAAACAACAGGGAAATACACTAACATGCCATGGATGCAGCCTGCCACCTGTGGTCTGCAAGATCCAGTATGATACAGAAAAGTGTCTGAGGATTCATAGAGTATATTCTTCTATTTTGATTGGAGTGGGAAAAAAAAAAAGCATAATTGTAGTAAGAGTGTCAGACTCTGCTCACATTAAAGTCAACACTGAAATTTACCTGGAATTCATGGGAGGTCAACATGTATCCCAAACCTAGGCTATTCCATCCATGACCTGTATCTTGCCATCAGTGGCCATCTCCAAACTAAAACTGAGATCAGAAGCCAAGGTTATATTGCTTGCTTCTGGACTATTTGAGAACTGTGTTACAAACAGTAAAACACTGTTTCTCAGTCTGGGTATGCCACTGAAATTGCAAATGCATGGGCCACAGCATGTTTTAGCACTCACTATTTTAGGCTGTTTATAAGGAAACTCTCAATATAGAGCATCTATTTTATAAACTCACCTTTTCACCTTAAGCGTCTTGACAGTAAATGTGCTGTTCACATGCACAGGCAGACAGGCTGTAGCTCCTGTAAGAGATCATCAGAAATAGCTATGTCATGCCAGCGTTCTTTCTGTCCTATCTGCATGCACTTTCCTCTTGTTAGTGTTAAAATTGTAATATCATCCAAATACTGTAGGTGCTTTGCAGACATTTAAAAAAAGGTTCCTCTCCCAGTCAGTTTACAGTCTTAAAAAGTGTGAACGTGGAAGAGGGAGGAGACAAACAAAGTGAGAGCCCCATTGTCCTCATCCCATCTGAACGCCTCTGGCTCTTCAATATTAACATCAAACAACTTTAATACTTCTAAGACAATTTGGGCCATCCTGATTTAGTTGTTCCATGGGCTGCTATGTGAGCACCTCCCACATGATGGTGCTGTCCGGCCTGAGCAGCGGGCAGGCTGAACTGCATTTCTTCTTGCCATGGAACTGAGTCTTTCCTGCACTACCGTTCTAATCCTTTCGCCAGATATTTGGACGAGGGAGAGCAAATGAAACAGGAGTAGCCTTCTATACAGTATCATCTCCTGCTGTGTGGTTGCTACATTTAATTATGTATACATCTTCTTCCCAAGTTTTTCTTCCACAGAGCTACACTGAAAAATAAACTGGAAATAGAAATGCTTTGTGCAGCTGAGTAATGATTTACACTTACGAACATTGGGACAAACATTTATAACTGGTGAATTTTCACCCGTGCTCTTCTCATTTTAGCTCAGGTCCTTAGCTTTCAGTAAGGGAAACCTCTGTCCTAATTTAACCTGTCACTATTTCGGACAATCAGTGTTCATTTTAATCACCCTGGACAGAAGAAGTCTTTCCATCTATTACATATGATATGAAAATACAGCTTATGATCTAAAATTATGAAAGATACCTTTAGCTGCATATGAAAATATTACTATAATGATAAGCTACATAAACTTGTGGTTCAAATTTTCACTCATACATGGTGCATTGTCTATTTAAAATTATTGATGATATGTATCTTTCTCTAGAGAAATCTGAAAAAATGTCAGAAAGTGTCAAATCCAGCAAGACCACCTTGAAAGGTTCAAAAACATCAGGAAAGAAACAAAAAGGTAAAACAAAGCTAAGGAATCCTGAAAAGGAAAAGGAACCCAGCTTGGTATGTAAGGTACAACAGCAATGAAACAGGCAGAAATCTGGTCTCAGATGAGATCTACCTTAATTATTTTGGCCCCATGCATTAAAAAACCATGAGATAAATTAGAATATGCTATTTTATATAAATAACTGAGAGAGGTAAAATTACTCGTTATAGTTTTGTAATCAACACTACTGATAACATCATGTCATTATATTTCAGGTAAAAAGGATGAAGTTGATCTTTCTATGGCCAGTATAGGTAAGTGTTATGATGACTGAGCTTTAAAGTAGTAGTACTGAAATACTCAAAGCATTTTGAAGCTTCGGTGTTACTAATGCCAGGGAATAAAAAGCAAAGATTTTTTTTCTAAGAATGAGAAAAATTAGAAAATATGAAGAAACGCAGCTTTCACAGAGATTACAGTGGCTCTCTGAGCAGCAGGCAGTGCAGCAGGAAATAGGTATGGGTTTGTAGAAGAGGATTTTTTTTTTGGTGTGAGAGGAGTTGGGATAAGGGGAAATAAAAAGCATCACAACAGAATTATAGGGTGCAAAATATTTGCATTTAGAAATAGTTTAGCAATTGAAAGAAAAACATGAAATATTTTTATGATTTACTAATCTTTGATCTTCGTCAAACCATTATTAAATTTCATGAGATTATTTTAGAATATCACTTGTGGATTTTAATCATAGATACCAATAGACATTGGTTAGCATCTTTTGTTTTGTAGGGGGAAAAAATTAACCATTTAAAAGTCACAATTTTGCTTCTGTGCAAAAAAAGTTCAGTTTTAAGCATGGCCATAGTTAAGGGCTAAAAGTATGCAATTATCTGAGTTTAAATATATTCTTTTTTCTTAGACACCAAATTATTTTCAATGTTTTTTTATTTTCCATATTTCTGTATATTTCCGTATTTTTCTTCTCACCTGATTTGTGCAATTATTCCTCAGATATAACTTAAGTTGATGTCAATGTAAAATTTATCTGTGGTTTACAGGAACAGTCCAGAGGCTTATCTTATTAATTGGCTTGTAACAGTACAGCTTTCATTGTTAAAAGCTAAAACAGTGTGGCAAACAGGGAATACACAAACTAGATAAATTTAAAAGAAACTGTAAATCACTTGTTTTCCTACATAATCCTATGAGCACTGGGTGAAAATTGTTCTCTGGTTAGCATCACCAAAATGGCTAAGCTGCAGTTAATGAAAATGCACAAAAAGCGATCCCTCAGATGATTAAAGTGTTTCTTTAAAAAATGTATTTTCAGTGCTCCAGGGGATACTTAGTCAGTAAGAGAGAATTGTACCTCCACCTACCGGCAAATAAAGTTAGAGCTCTAACAGCTAAACTACTGCTAGGAACCTGTTGCTGAAAGCAGGAAAATAACACTGGTGTAAGCAGACACTGCCTGTGCAAGAGTTAAACTCCATGCATGCAGTCCTTAGCATAAGACTTGCAAGTGTTCTTTACTTCTTTCTTAGAGTTTCTTGTCCTTTGTGAAGTTCTTGCAGCACTAAGAGCTGCTGACTCTTACAAATGATACAGGTACAATTTACTAACAGAAAAACAATGTGAAGCCTATGATCAGATGTTACACACTTTTTACTGGAAAGGAGCATTTAAAAAAAAATGTTTATAAAGTAAGAATTCCAGTATCAGGTCCTTATATTATAGATTCTGTTAAAAATAATATTCTGCAATATAGAATTTTAGTTCTTTAGACTGAAAGGTGTAATTTTAATTCTGACCATTACTTTGTTTTTAACTTGGGCTTATAGCAATAGAGCATTGAAGAAAATAGAGTATCTGTCTTACTCTGTTTCCTCTCATAGTGATGTCTATTGTATTTCTGCTTAATTTTAATGCATGCTTGTATTGTTTCATTTGACAATGAAACCTACATCACTTTAAAAGGATTTTTTTAGCATTAGCATTTGTACACAAGGCTGTATACATGATTCAGCATTTAAAAAACAGTAGCATTAAAGCTTATTGAATAAACAACCATTACTCCTGGCTGAGGTTTGTGACATCTGATGTTGGCAACAGTGAGTTTGGACCAGATGACTTTGAGGTCTTTCCCAATCAACATCCCTATGATTTTGTATTTTTTGGAAACATCTACACAGAAATCCTGGAACTCTCCAAGATATCAAAAAGGAATATCATGCAAGATTGATTACAGCTTGTGATGAAAGTGAAGTAATGGCCTGTCCATGCTACAAACAGATTGTGTGTGCTACGAAATAACTAGTGGACACTAAGTAATCCATACTTGGAATAGTGTAGCATGGACCAGAAACATCAGGCATGCCACTGATTTTAGTGATGACTGTGGCAGAGCAGATGCAGTGGAGTAGCAGCACTGAAAGATTTTAAAGGATGAATGTCAGATTCATCAAACATAATGTATTTTGCGATAGGATTATGCAGAGATTAAGGAGGATTTATTGTTTTGTCAGTCCTTGTTGGCTTAGAGTAGAGATGACTTCTAAAAATGTGCTGACACAGCTGATCACAATCATCATTTGAGGTATGTCAACTTCTCTTCAAGGCGTGCACAAAGAGGAAAAACCCCACAGGTGCTGGGAATTAAGATAAAATACCAAGTAACTCACACTAAGAAAAGAGACTGAAACAAAGATGATAGAAAGTATCAGATATTATCACAACAGCCAGCAGATTTCAGTACAGAAAAATAGTACACAGTATACATGTCCCTAAGTCTTTTAGTTTCCAGCTCACCAAAAAGATGAACATCTGCTAACCTTCTCAGGCAAAAATATAGTGGCTTTCATGAGGAATGCTCTTACTAGGGCAGCTGAGACAGAGCATGAATCTGCTAGCAGGGTAGTATAGCAAAGGAGGAGTCTCAGGCAGGATTCAACGAGCTGGGCCTGGGGTGATCTTAGCTTGTAATGTAAGCTGGAGAGAGAACATGTAACATGAGAAAGACCAGCATTACATACATTGCCTTACTCACATACAGCTGGCACATACTTAACAAGAAGCACTGTATATTATCCTCAGATTGAGTGCTTGCAGAGCACAGCTGACAGGTCACCTGACTGCATCCAGCCTCCCCAAAACCAATGAAGACATCAGTGCTAGAGCAAGGATAAGAAGTATCTTGTTCTGAGTTAATGTGAACGAACCTAACAGAGATCCTGTGTGTAGAAAACAACAGCTATATATTCTCCAGTAAAGCTGAAAAGAAATACCTAACTTTAATCTTAGTGACCTTGCTTTGTCCCATTTGATTAGTGAGAAATAATCTCTACTGCACTCTGAACTCAATGGGAGCAATATGAAAGTACAAAATCAGAAAAGCATCCTTACTCCATAGGAGCCTCACCTAGATTAAATTTTGGCTTAATATGGTGCTGCCCTACAGGAAAGGACCACAGTATATTTATTCAAAGGCTTTCTTAAGTCAGAACCATGCACTTTTGCCCTCGATGTATTAAAACCAGTCCATTTAAGATTTTTCACTGAAGTTCTTAATAACCTGTTGCTCAAGAAGGAAAAAAACCCCTCATACCAGGGAAATCATATTCATTATGTGCAAAATGTTAGGTATTTTCAAAGGTTAATAAAGTAAATATAATTTGTATTTCATGCCTTCCAAAATACCAAAAACAAAGCTGAGAGATTCAAAGGCATTATGCTAGAAACAGTAAAGACAGAGTTATCAAAGTATACGTGCATGTTTAAACAACACTCTAAAGTTATCATGCAATTTTGTTTTATTTCATAGGCCACCCAGAAATCTTTCCTTTGCTTTTGACTGCAAAGACCCAAAAAAATTTTAATTGCCAAGCTGATGAAGATGTCACAGAAGAAAATTGTTTCAAATGTATTAAAAAAGAGGACATAATTCAGGACCTGAAAACAAGAGCTAACACTTCTGATTTCCACCCTCTGAAAAAAGTTATCCTAGTATGTAGCTTATTTCATTCTCACTTTAAGACTTAATGCTCTCAGAGTGTCCATTCTTTTAAGGAACAGGTCTGTTCTTGTTTGACTCTGTGTAAATACATCAATGCTGTAATATCTGAGTGCTATAGGTCACGGACCATTGTTGACTCAAACTTTCTTATGGCTTGCCATGAATTTTTTTTTTACTAACTTCGGATTGAAAATATGCTAAAAGTAACATAAATACTATTAGTTTTGATTCTGGGAACTGACAGAGCTTCACATATTTGGCTTCCCCTAATTCATAGCCTATTCACAGAGAATCATCCAAACAGTTTCTTTTCTGATTAATTATCTGTATTAGTTTTGTCCCAGACTTATTTTTATTACAAAATAAAACCCATCTATTCCTTTCAATTAGCACATGAAATTCTCTGTTAAGAACACATCGTTAACCTAAGATACTGAATTTACACTAGTGGGAGCTTTTCCAGTCACAGCCTCGTGTTTGTTTTGAATATTATTTGTTTTCAGTTTTCCACTAATTTTTTTTCATTAAAATAGGAATATCCAGGGGAAGAACTCTTGGTAGTTTTTGATCCAAAGTTCCAGTATGGACAGAACTTTTACATCGTTGCTTCTGAAGAAGCCAAGGAAAGCCTTCTAAAGGTAAAATCCAAGTATACCACAGCATTGTTCTATCTATGAATATTTCAGAATCTAGTCTCAAACAAACACATCAGGAATGGTATTGTTAAGCATCTGATGTTTCTCTAATGGTTAAACTGATCATGGAAAAATATGTATATCGCTGTAAAAATATATTTTATACTGAGAAGGGCTATGTTTGTATTTTACTTCAGAGGGCCAGTATAACCCCCATTGCTGCATTTTTATCATAAGCATTAATTTTCTCTGCCAATACCATATTTCTCAGACATAAAAATAATAGACAATATATTGAGTGTTTTCAAAGAAGTATTATACTTATTTTTCATAATATCTATGAATATATTGTTCATATCATTAAAATGTTCTTGAGTTCTAAATAGCTCTAAATAAATAGAACTTGTGCACTGTGCTGTAGGATAATCTTTATAGAAAGATTATATAATTTTTCAATATGAGTTTGCCATCCAGCATCAGGGAATCAGGAGAAGAAACAATGAAGAAAAGTAAAATGCAGTTTGAGGCCAGAGGGTCTAATGGAAAAAATCACTATAAATTGTTTTTATATAAAATTATTTGCTTTCAAGACAGCAGTCTCTCTTTAGTAGTTAAAAATTAAATATGTTAACATTTACTGGAAAATTCTAATGCACAAATGAATGGGACCTAACCCAGCCCTACCCAGGGTCACAGTATACCCAGACTCACTGCACTGAGACAAAAGTAAAGAATGTGTAAATGAAGACTGAAAACTGGGTTTCTAGTTCATACTCACATTTCAGTAACAAATTTTTGAGAAAGCACCATTTCTCACTGTTTGATATCACAGCTTGCAGCAACTGCAAAAGAAACAGAAGAAACAGAAGAAAATAGAGAGGAAACTCTGGAAGTCCACAAAGCTTGGGTTTCCCTTGGCAGCGAAAAGGAAGTTGAAGAAGAGTCTGTTAAAGAAAGGGATACAAAGGTCAGAATCAACAGATGTTAGTCAATCAAATAAATATAAACTCCCTACATTTATTTTAAGTTCCTTTAAAAAAAAAGTCAGGAAACTGGAAGCTGCAATCCTAGATTTCTTGAGTTCTTTCAAGAAAATTAACAAAGAGAGAGAAATACAGAAATAGCTAAACTTTTAACAAAAGCTGAAAGTGCTGCAGAAACATTTTTTTTTTTAACTCTGTTCTCTTTAAGTCTTGCAAATAAGGCATGTGACGCTGCATTGGACGTAACTACTTTTTAAGGTGCAAGTTCAAAAGTCCTGATCATCTTTGGTCATTGGCACCTCTGCCACTTTTTGCTTAATTTGGCCAGATTACAATGGGAGTCGTTGCTCTGTTTCCGTGAAGCTCAGTGAACTGTTCTAGTATATGGATGGCATTTAAGTAGCATGCAACACCTTTTAATTATTTACAGGCATTACAAGCTGACTTTACAGAAGGACATATTTGATTAATTACATCTACAGATTATATTGAGAAAATCATATGTCCGAAAACTAGATCCCCTCACAGCTGTCACTTAACTTGTGATGTGTGGGGCATCTCCAAGCATCAAACTGTCCATGAGTAATTTTTACTCAATACCTAAATCCCTATTCAGGGAAGACTGGCTAAGTTTTGATAGTTCTCAGCAACTGGACATCTTGCTTACACTTAAAAAGATGTCTGATTGTTCCAGAGCTAATTCACAGTCATTAAATTTAACACATTCACAGTCCAAGTATTCTGTATTCTGCATTACTGGCAAAGTCCACTCAAAAGAATTTTTAGCCTACTTTCCTTTCCAGTTCTGTGGGAGGTGCTGAGAGAAAGTACCTGGATATGAATCCAAGACAAATCAATACCTCTGTACTGCCTGAAATCAAGTGCCTGCTTCTCTTTGTCAGCAGAAATCAAGACAATTTCTTCCTTCCTAGTTCTCAACATAAGGAAAGTTCTCCAAATTTTTTTTGCATCTTCTTCACAGTACTTTTCTCTCCCTAGGCACTTCAAGGGAAACTGAAATACCTCACCCAAAGCTGAGAATTCCACTGAGAGGGAAGAGCTGAAAAGTTAGGTTTTGGAAGCCTAATTCAGTATTACATAAGGCTTCCTGCAAATCAATCCTTTAATTAAGTGTGCAGTTTTGATATTGCATGAATTAGAAAATGTAATTCTCTTATTCTACTAGCAGTAATCCAAAAATGCTACAATTTCTTGTTTTACAAATGCAAACCTGTCTTCTATTACTTATGTAGTTTATTTATAAGAGCACTTGAGAATTTCAAAATGCAGAAATATGAGTAAGCTCAACACAGAAATCATTAATAGAACTAATTCTACAATTACATGAATGCTGCCATTTTACAGAACAAACTTTCCAAAAACTTCCTTTTCTGCTAGCCATGGAAATGTATCTTTTCCAGATCAAGTACAAGATTTCTCGAGTTCGTAGGAAGTTTGGTGCACCGATTACATTTACTGATAAAAATGCTTCGGATGATAAAGACAGTTATGCTGAATGCGCGTCCTACGAAGACAATACTTTCAGTATTAAAATGATTGAAAGGGACGTGGGGGTGCAAACAATTCCAAAAGTAAGAGAAACTAGTACTCAGACAAAATGGTAAGTATGAGAAAATATTTATCAGCTTATTTATTAAGCTCTGCACTGTTTCTTATCTCAACTAAAATTCTGGAGTTACTCAGTTAAAAACTGATTAATAGAACAAAATTGGATGCTCTGTTTGCATCTTTTTTCTTTAACTCTTTTCTAAAAAGTTTCTAGAAAAACTATATATTTAAAATTTACACATTACATGGGTTTCTGTCTTTGAAATGTTTTCTATACTTACATTTAAATTTATTCCAACTGGGTAGGAGCTATCCAAAAAACGCATCCACGCAGTATTATACGAGACAGTTGTCAAATGAACTGAAAGCAGAGACCCTGTCATCTGAGACGCTGAAAGAATTTCTTACAGCAGTACATATAAGGTAAAATTACTGCAGCAATATACTTAAAGACTACCTGAAATAATATAGAATACAAGCAAGTACTCTTCTCTGAATGGATCATTGGTCTGGTCAAATACCAATTTTATTTTTTGTTTCTATATATTTTTCTTTCTTTATTATTATTATAATACTAACAAATGTTAACTTAATACTTGTTTCTATGAAAATAACCATGAAGTCTATGCTATATAAATATGAACGTTGGTTTAAATAGATATCAGAACTGCTAAAGTTGATAGCGATACATCTTTTCAAACGAACTAAAGCTGATCTTTCAAACACTGCCCACTCAAGCAGATGGTTATGCAGGGAGCAAAGGTGCTGTCCTACCCATGATTATGCCCTTAGACATGTCCCATTAATGGGACAAACCCAACTTAATGACATTTTTTGCACAAGAATTGGACAATTGCTCCGTACTTGGTCCACAAAGAACTAGAGTTAAATTCTTGGTACAGTATATATTTCTGTTTAAACAGAAGAGTGTTTTCTTGCAGTGATACATCACTGAGGAATTAATACTTGATTTTTTAACTAATGTGATCATAATTTGGTGAAAAAGAAAAGCTACCTCTTTACAGAAATATTTGTAATTCTACTACTGAGTAGTCACATCTGGATTATGGAAGTGTTAACTGTTCTTTTCACAAAACAGAATGGAAATTGCATTGCAGCAAAATGAAATTATGGATGTTTTTTTTGATGACTGGAAGGCCCTAGCAGAAGATGAAGAAGGCGGCAAGCCAGATGTTTATCTGAAAGCATACCAATCATTTACAGATGTGCAGTATCTCAAGAACAGAACCATTAGCTGCGTTCGCTGGCATCCAACCATTTATGGTAATGCAGCTACAGTACTGATTTGAGTTTTCAATGATGGGTATTATATGACAGCTATAAAATATGCATCTTTCATAAAATCATCACCTTTCAAATTTAAAAAGAAATCAAAACTGATTTAGTATCCCTGTTTGAATTGCCAATTTGAGACAAAATGAAAAATGAGACAGACAAATTCTTTGTAGAATTCATACAGGCCAGGCAAAGTCCTTTACACTAATGTGTAAGTAGAGATCACAGGAAGGAGGAATTTCCCCCCACGAGGCTCATTTAAGCAGAGTTGCCGTGCCAGACTTCGGATGGCTCTGCATACCATTGCCCTTGTCCCCATGCCTGGCTCTCAGAGCACGCCTAAGACTTGTGAGGAATGCTACAGCCACAATGGGACATGGCTCTGCCGAGTGCCAGGGAGCATCACAAGGCATACTAAATGTCAGCTCCTGCTCCCTGCTGTGCATCATTGCTCTGCACAGCCAGACCTAATATATAAATGCCCTAGATCCCAGCATACTACTAGCCAACACTGCAGCCTGTGTAAGAAAATTAGTTGGGTTACCAAAGATTTGTTTTCTTGATGGGTGGCCAGAACTATATGCCTGTCACATCATTTCAGGTGCAGTATTACACCATTGAGGAGCACTAGCAAAAAAAGAGGAGTTTTGTCCTGATGCATAGGTTCTATGACTCATTTTTAAATAACTTAATGTTAAGTAACAAAAATAGTCTCCTCAAAGCTGATCTGAAAAAAAAGAAAGAAAAGAAATAGATGATTGGTTTGTTTGGAGTTTCTTTCCTGCTTTGGTTTTTTTCACTGTATTCAGAAGGTATAAACATAAGTCATTTAGAAGAATTATCAATGTGTTGAAACTTGAGTTGTCTCCTTTGAGAAAATATATTTTCTCTTTCAATCAGGGATTATAGCACTGTCAACAAGAGAGCAGCCTCCGTGTGAAGAGCAAGTTAACCTTTCTAATAAATCCTTGTTACATCAGTCAGTTATACTTCTCTTGAGTTTTTTTGACCCTGTCTGCCTCCAGGTATTTCATCAAGACTTTTAAATATGCCAAGTATTTAAATAACATGCGAGCAAACAAATGGTGTGGCTGTATTTCTCAACTATCTTGTTTTTCTTCTCTCTAGTTAGTGTTGAAGGCTCCTGAAGACATTTACTGCTTTCAGTTCAGTCCAAGTGATCCAAATATCATTGCTGGTGGCTGTGTTGATGGACAGGTTTTTTGCTCTTTAAAAATAAAATTGCATATTTCTGTATTTTCTTCCATTATAAAAATAAGGGTGAAGAGATGTACTCAGCACCCATAGTAACACATAGAGACAGAATACAGATGGCACAGACTCCTGAAGCTCTCTTGCCCCAGATTGAAGCTATGTCTGGTTATTCCATAGCTGAGCCATTACTGTACGATGCTTCTTTGTAGTACTGATAAATAGGTCAAGTTGTAAAGACTTTTTTTTAGAGACAAGTGTAACCTTTCTGTTGATTGCATCAGACTAAAGAGAAAATACTTTAAAGACTTCATCAATTCTAGTGCAGAGAGTGAATTTCTTATTTTTCCCCAAACATCCATGATTTGAAAAAAAAGGCGTAGTAGTGCACAGCGTATTAATCCACATATACAAATATAATTTGTAATATACTAATTTCTCATTGTAGGTTGTACTGTGGGATATTTCTAAACACGAAGAAAAGCTGCAAAGTGCAAAACCTGTTGCTGATGAAATCACTGACTCGTCAGAGGGTGAGCCAACAGCAGCAGCGTTGGTGACTGAGGTAATTCGGGGGGTGATGGTTGGATGGTGGTGTACAGGGGTTCCCCAGCAGTGAGCACTGGCAGCACAGAACACCAGCTAAATCCTGGGCTGCATCCAAAACAGCATGGCCAGCAGCACAAGGGAGGGGATTCTGCTCCTCTACTCTGGTGAGATCCCACCTGGAGCACTCCATCCAGCTCTGCTGCCCCCAATATAAGAAGGACATGGAACTGTTGGAGCAAGTCCAGAGAAAGGCCACAAAACTGGAGCACCTCCCCTACAAAGATGAGCTGAAGAAGTTTGGGCTGTTCAGCCTGGAGAAGAGAAGGTTGCATGAAGGCCCCGTAGCAACCTTCCAGTATCTGAGGGAAATCTAGAGGGAAGGTGGAGAGGGACTCGGTTCGGAACTGTAGTGACAGGACAAGGAGTAATGGGTAAAAATTAAAAGAGGGAAAATGTAGGTTAGATATTAGGAAGAAATTGTTTACTTTGTGAGGGTGGTGAGACACTGGCACAGGTTGCCCAGGGACGTTGTGGATGCTCCAACACTGACAGTGTTCAAAGCCAGGTTGGATAAGGCCTTGAGCAACCTGGTCTAGTGGGAGGTGTCCCTGTCCATGGCTGGGGGGCTGGCACTAGCTGATCTTTAAGGTCCTTTCCAACCCCGTAACATTCTATGATTCTATGAAATCAAGATAACAGCTGTTAATATGGTAAATGCTTCTGTTGTAAGTATATTGCAGTATATCTGTATGTCTGTGGAGGAAAAAAGGGTGAAGGAATACTGACTCAGAGGAGTAGATAATCTTGCAATGAGACACCAGGAAGGATAACAAACCTGATGAGTTCATGAAATAAAACCATTATCACAATTATCACAATATAATTTCTACCTGATTAGTACAGCTTAATAGGTTTACTGCATTTTGTGAAACTTAGGCTTCAGTGAGTCTGTTCTTTAATGGGCACCAACATACCCTCCACTCTTACCTTATAAAGCCTGTCAAATATAGATAGTGTTTGTTACTGAATGCAATACTGAAAGTATTCTAGATGTTTATGAACAGAGAAAAGGTAGCCTGGAAGATGAGAAGATCATTTCAGTGGAAAAAGACAATGAAGAGGATAAGCAGGAGAAAGACCTAAGAGCAGAGGAGACAGTAATGATGTGTGTGTGTGTGTGTGTGTGTGTGTGTGTCTGTGGAGGCATGTTGGAATTCTTTTTAGAGCTTCCTATCCAAAGACCTGTTTTGATGCTTTCCTTTTTATTTTTTTTTTCCAAATGGAAGGTATTAGACCCCTAGAAAGTTCTAGAAACTGATCTGAAATATGTGAAGAAGCATTAACAGAATGCAAAGTAACCTTTTTTCTTTGATAGACCTACTATTTTACTTTGGAAATACACTAAAATTTCTCTTCTTAAAACATTTCTAGCCATCACCTATGCAAGTCCAGCAGAGCAGCACAGAGCCATCTCTAGTGAGACACTGTGCAGCCTCTTCCATACCATATAGTAATAAAAAGCCAGCAACAGATATACAATGGCTACCATGTAACTCTGAGGTGAGTTTAAAGATTCACATCTCTTCTTTTGATTGCTTTTCTAATCTACTATCTCAGAAATCCTAATGCAAATGCAAGAGAAAATACTGAAGGGTTAATTATTTCTATTCATTATTTCTCACTGCATTTAGTAAATATTAATAATCTGGTGCCTCTTGTCCTGTTCATTGTGCTTTATAACTGTACTGTGCACTCAGTCTAATATTAATCTGCTCATACTGGAAAAAATTTCCTTAACTTTACAGAAAATTATAATTCAAAATTATAGTAAGCCTTCCATATATAAAATGTATTGAATTTCTACTATGAGCAATCTAGCCTGTCACTAAGAATTGCAAGAAATAACTTCAATTACGTAAACATCTGGATACCCAAGAATGGTGTTATTATAGCCACTTTAATTTTTCTAGATGCTGCCTGTGTACTCAAAACTTACCTTTTCTGTGATGGTTTTAAAGCTCTAAAGTACTTAGGGTCTATGTGCTTAAAGGGTCCAACAGGAATACTGGGTGCTGATTTACTATCAAAGTATTGCAAATAGTTGCTAAATTAATTTGAAATGCAAATGTAGTCAAATGCAAAATAATGACAGTGGAAAAGCAGGCCAAGAAAAAACCTGAAATCTTTAAAAGGTTTATGGAAATTATATATTAATACATTTTTGAAAAAAAAAATTAGACTTCAGAGATACTACAGTCCTTAGTGACATTTCCAGAAAAGTGAGGAAAAGGGCACACATATATCATAAAAAGACAGCTGATACCACTGTTCATTATTATTTTATACAGTAATAGTCATGGATGCTAATTGGTACCAGATGTAAAGCATGAAGAAAGGGATTGGATAGCAGAACATTGTTGTGGTTTTTGTTGTTTGGGTGGGGTTTTTTTAGCCAAGATTTAGGCTCAGAAAGCTGTTTTTGTGTTCATCTGGGATAACAGATACAGGAGACCCAGGCTTCACAAATAAAACTGACAAAGGAGTCACTTTGCAAGTTTTTAGCAACATGTACTGGGACATACTTTTTGTTACATAAACATGGAATGTGTGTCAGCCTTTGCACAACATAGCAGTTTTTATGGCACAGTTCCTAAAATCAGCAGTTTTATAATTACATATTAATTAAAAATTATTCAAAGTTATATCCAGAACCTAATTCAGCTTTGCCTGGCTGCAAGACTACCATTGTGATTCTTGATTGACAAACTCATGAATAAAAATTAGAGTAGGCCTAATTTGGCCTAAAAAAAAAAATTGGCTGGAATTTTGCCACATACTTGATAAGTACAGTTTTTGCCAAAATATGTTTGTTTTTTATATACTGAAGTTAGATTTGATTAGCCTATACTCACTTGTTACCCCTGACACCTTTCCTTTATTTTCCTGAGTAATCAAAATTAATTTGCTATAAACCAATAACTACTTGGTAAATGATAAGTAGTATAAAACCTGCAGAACCCCACACAGACAAAGTAAACTATTAATAATTAACATTTGAAGGCACCACTATGATCCCAAAGTGAGGTCTAGCCAAGAGATAATTTAAGATAGATGACCCATGGTGTAAACTTGGCAAAGACACATCACTCCCACTACACTGAAACGCTAGAGATAAATTTCTCAATTACCAGCTCTTTGGTTAAGCTGCATAGAAGAAGTTACAAACATGGCAAATTAAAGAGGGCCTGACTTACAGTGGTACCAGTAAGTATTTATCCTTCTAAGTTAATTTAGAACTTTAGGTGTGTAGCAGGCAAAGCTGGTATCAGTTCACTTGAAGCACATTTGTAAAATAGCTTGACTCTATAACTGCAAATTATTATGTCCTGATTTTCAAACCTCACTGAAGCAGAAACAGTGACTTAGTATCCTGTTTTGTGTTGAAGTACTTACATATCAGAGTGTGATTTTTGTCTTTTATCATCTTCTTCCCCTGCAATAATTATTACTGTTATTTTCAGGATGACCAAAAGGGTGGTACTTCTGAAAACAGAGATGAAAATTACCTGCGGCTTGTAACCTGCTCCCCTGATTGGTATATACAATACATACTCTGCAAGACATCTTCCAGTTCCCTTTGGAAAACTTTATGAAGCATAATCCATGATTTAACTAGCACATTCCTGGATTCCTATCAGCATATCCTGAGTGGCTGAAATTCTGTATGCAGAAGACAAGCACTTTGCATTCTTGTCCAGTTAAACCCTTTACAGTAATGGCATTAAGAGTTTATTAACTGAAAATCCTTGCATATATATATTTATATTCTGTGATAACACCTTCAGAAGAGTGTTGATCACACATGCATTAGCCTGGAAAGCCACATCCCCACGCTTACATTTGATTGTGTGACATGCACAAAAAGCTCTTAAAGGATGCTAAGGCCTATTTCTACATAAATACTGTAAACTATAGGTAAATTTGGAGACTTAGCTGGCAAAATTACTCTTTATGAATCTCCTTTTCTGTGGACTGAATAGTCGTAATAGTTATATTATTATTCTGTGTGACTGGCAAGGGGGCAGAATGCAAGAAGTGGAAATAAATGTTTTGCTTTCATGATGTCAGAAGGCTTAAGGCTGCAAGGCTGCATGGCTGGGCTCAATCACGTATTTGTTAGTTACATCAAAGCAAGGGTCAGAGAGAGCAAAATTTTATAATGATACAAAGTTATTTTCCCTAATCAAATAACAGATAAGACTTTGAAGAATTAAATGAGAAGAAAGATTGCAAATACACTTCTTAGTAAGTTTTCAGTGTAATGCAAGTAATTCACATAGAAGAAATTATTTTAACAACTCACCTACCAGGGTGCCAAATTGAAAGTATTTACCTGAAGTTAAGAACAGGGAAGTCACTGTAATGTCATACTTGAAGAGCACAGGTCCCTGAGCAACTCCTGTTAGAAAAGGGAAAGAGATAGCAGCAGTGAGGAAAGTTTCATTGGCTGTATCAAACCTGTGAGTGAATGGCCAGAGTAGAGCAAAAGGAACAATCAGAGGGCTGAAGACTCCAGTGAGATAACAGATACAAGTGAGTGGAACCATTTGCCTTGAATGTCAGCAAATTAATTGGTACACACAAAAATTGGGACTGATCTTCAATCTGAATGACTAAATTACCTGCTACAGCCTTCAGGAATTTCATCCAGGCAGTGCCAGTTAGTTCACCCAATAACTGTCCATAAGCAAATGGTATGAATACTATCTAGCTGCTTTGGTATAATTAACTGATGAAATGGAGAATAAAGAAATATATTTCATAATTTACAAAAGAAGCAATTAATTATCTAGCCTTTGTCTGATTTTCAGAGTCTGTACTGTTATGTAAGGCTTGAAGATAAAAGGTTAAAAAACCCCAAGCTTTAAAATGTAAGGAAAATTTCATGTAACTTCAAACCAAAACACTATACAATATACATTATACAATTATTTTGCAGCTCAATATTATTTTGGGATATTCCATCCATTGAACATCGTCAAAAATTTTTATCTGAGAAAATAAAGGAGGAGAAAAGATCTTATATGCCCCCAGATACTGATGAGGATTTAGATCTCTCCTGGAAACCTCTCATAAAGGTAGTGTACACAAATACAAAACACAACAGGGATTGAGCCAAACTGTAGATATGGCCAGAACTCCATAGGAACGTATTCTTTTGCTTCCCAACTCTATTTTTTCCAGCAAATTGTGACTTCCTTGTGATTTTCTTTCTGATTATGAAATTAAATACTTCAACATTCCTTTGAAACTTCAAAATGCATTTTGAAAAGCTAATTAATGAGAAACAACATGACTGCTTCTAAAAAACTGCAGTAGGTGCAAAAGTATCTACGTAAACAGTGAAAGTTCCCACCAACCTTTTCAACTGCTCTGCTATCTCAGTGGGTCCCAAATGGTGGAACATGGTCATAGTCAGCAGAACCATAGTTACTAGCAAACGAACATTCAGCCTCATGAAAATGGTCATAGGAGTTTGTGAAAAAAAGTGAGGCTGAAAACAATGTTAGGTAAGAAAAAGAAGTTATAATTGTAGGCACGCTGATCTGTGCTGCTCAGAATAGCTGCAGCTGGCACAGTTTTTGAACAAGCATGACCACTGGAGCTGGGTTGTTTGGGCTTTTTTGCTAGAAACAAAGCAAAATTCTTACAGGAAAAAGGTAACACAAAGAGCATTTTCTCCATGCTTGTATGTGAGGCAGCAAATACTGTTTGTGGATTACTACAAACACACTGCAAAGATCTGTTCCATTAGAGCAGAAAGCCATTTAGACTTGTACCTCAAAGATCTGACACAATGGTTTAGCAAATGCACTTCTTTCTGAACAGATAAATCTGCGTGAAAGGGATACCAACACAGAGTATGGTCCCACCAGAATTAGTTTAAGGGAACTGCACTATCGTTACAAAACCTCAGGTAATATTTTTATTACACCTTACTGGGGAAAATGTTTTTGATAAGCTTGTATTTCAGTATATACATAATAAAAGCTGAGCAACAAAATGTTATATAGCTAAACACATCTGGGGAAAATATTTCTTAAGTATACTGGTATTCAGTGTGTGACCTACATGTGTTGACTACGAAGAGATGTACATGTACTGCATCCAAACTGAGCAATTCCATATACACAGTAACTCTATCCGGTTTCACTTAAGAGCCCATGCAAATCCCCACCCAATCTCTTTATCCCTGAAACAGTATGTCCTTTTCAGCCACTAGAGAAAACTATTTTTAGAAACATAATCCATTCCCTGGAGCAGAGTTGTTAGCTCCTGGTTGCAGCAGCTACAGGCAATGTGTAAGGGCAGTTCCCACAGAGACACTGGTGCTCTGTAAAACTGGTGAAGAACAGGATGGTGCTACCCTAAATATTGTCTGGATATGGGAAGCACTGACTTCAGAGCTGCAGCAATGGGGAGATGCCACCAGGAAACAGTAAACCTACAGAACTGCTGCTTTACTTGGCAGTCTTCTTCATATCTTCTCTTGAAATTCCCCTTATCCACAAACTACCTTTACAAGACAAAGGATTTGCTTGGTCTGATAAATTCCAGTGTATAATAAAAATATGTAACTGTTGTTTCCCAGGGAAGGCAAAGTCTCTGAGCGCACTAAGAACACCCATCAAAGAGAGCCCATATACAGAGATGAGTGCTTCTTCAAGCAAAAATCTGGAAGTGCTAGAAAATATATCCACCAACTTTTTTGTTGGAAATGAAGTAAGTGAAAATAATATATTACCAATTAAAATGTTAATCCAAGATATCTGAAAGACTGAACAGCTAAATAACAGTTTTCACAAATGTATGTTTTCTTCAGGTGTAACTAAAAAGATCTTTCTGAACATGCCATATTTTACTTCCATATTAAAACTTTTAGCTACATGCTTAAAAAATTCATAAACTTCAATATTCGGTAGACTATGAACCCTTACTTTGAGGGCAGAATTAAAAGACATTTTCAAATTACGTTGAGCTTAACCACCTATTAGGAACCAGAGTATTTCCTTATTCCAGAACACAAAAGATTGGTAGCTTTTTTAACGTCTTCCCACATACCAGGTGAAAACATTTATACTACAGTTTGTCCCCCAGCTTAATTTCACTTTCGGAAATCCCAACTATTCATAGCCTGCTACCTACCCTATGCAACTAAAATTCATTAATCTTTCCCAGTTCTTAGTTCATATGGAAATGAAAATTTGGCTTCTAGCTACATTTTTGCTTCCAGTCACGTTTTCCCTAAATACTGGAGCAAAACATGAACTATAAAAACCAAGCACCTAATTCTGCAGGAAGGACTGCCTACATACATCATGGCAAGTAAAGCTGTTTCAGCAATACATAACTGAAAAATGATGATACAAAACTTTAATGTGTTTTCAGTCATTGGCTGCAAATTCAGGTTTTAATTTACTCAGATCAGATTTAATGATGGTTATAATTAAGAAAAGTCACAGCTTAAAAACAAGTCACTTTGAAATAAGCCACCAAGCTCTAACATTAGCATTTACTTGATTTTTTTGGCACTACAGGATGGAGAAGTTGTTTATTCTGACTGGAAAATGAAAATTGATACTAATTCAAAAAAACCAGTTAGTAAGTTCAAGTTTTTCAATACCTGTTTAAATCTTAATATATCACTAACTTTAAAATATTTGTGTCTATACTCTGTCTTTTTAAGGTTCTTGCTCATAGCTCTAATAGTCTATTTCAGTGATTACATCTGGATTTAATAGTACACCCTCAAAAGTGCAAGCACTTTAGCCGGCATGACAAAATAGCACAAAGATACTAGCACAAATCATGGAAGTAACTAGATTTGTGGCAATTCCAATTCCTGTACCTTGTGAGCAAAAAAGTAAGAGGCTGGTATCTTCCAGGCCTGTGCTGGGTCCTGCACTCTTGTTTCTTCATCACTAAGGCACTAGTAACAAGCAACTGCCTTTTTCCTCCATTAGGTCAGAAGCACTCTCAGAAATACACCCTCCACACTGAAACTATCAACACTCTCCAGAAGTCTCCATTTTTTAAAGACATCTTTCTAAGCATTGGAGGCCAGAAGTTTGCCATTTGGAAAGAAGGGGTTACAGTAAGTTACTTTAACACAGCTGTAACATGTGTGATAGGTATACAAGACAGGTGTATAACAGACTCAGAGACTGTATTTTCAGAAACATGCTTAAGTCACAAAGCTTCATAGCTTAGAAACAAAACAGATATAAAAGAAGCTTTCCATCTTCTTCACATCAGAACACTATTTTAGATATAGCTTAGTAAACTTGTGTTTTACAGAAAAAGTGAAGTGACTTTCCTAAATTCCAACCTTGTAAAAAATGTAGCTTCCCAGCTGTTCATTTCTGCTGCTAGGGGAACGCATGCTGAACAAATCTGAAGAACTTGTATTTTAGGACAAGGTTTTTTCATCATGTGAAGACAAAGAAACATGGGGGTTTTTTGAGCTTGTCTCATGTAGGAATCCAGGTTAGCTGCACCTGAAAAAATCTCCAGACCACAGGTTTTAACAGCAGACAGGCAGATTACCTTAACAGACTGTAAGTGAGATACCAGGTTTTTTACTTCCCCACAATCCTTTTTACCTGCAGCAGGTGGTAGGAATTTTGCCGTCGATATAATTTTTGTAATGGGCCCATTTAAATTGTGAGCATTTTCCAAAGATGGGAGATCTGAAGTAGTGAATTGATAGTACTGTTTGATTGTTGGGTCTATCTTTCATTTGTTTTCAAAAAAATTAAGAATGGACCAATCCTTCAGTCAAGCTGCTCTGCAGGAAGATACACTGCAGGACAATGGTCCTTAACAAGACCAGGAGTTTTCTTCATTGGCAGAGACAATGGAAATATAGATATTTGGGACTTACTGAAGAAAACTCATGAGCCATCTCATTTCCAGAACATCTCCAAATCAATCATCACTTTCATCAGCCCCTCCAGTGCCTCAGGTATGTTGATGGTGATCACACTTCATTGTGCTACCCTGTTTGCAAAATGGCCCATGACTCCAAGGCACATAAATCTTACTACAAATGATCCTACATAAGCACATACTTCCACAGATTTAACACTGTACATACAAAAATGGATACATCAGTTCTAAGTGTACTACCATAGCATAAAAGCAACTGAAAATACTTCATTTTAAAAAGTCTGTTAAAAGAAAAACTTTAAAGGGATTAATAAAATAAGAGTAAAAAGGTAGCCTTTTTTGCTGCAGTGAACAATAAACTAAAAAGACCAGAAAAAAAAAGAACCCTCTGTAGTTTGTCTTTGGGTGGAGGTTCACATTGCTGTTGGAATTTGGATTGTTTATATGTTTTTTTGTCAAATATCTTTCAGCAGAGCAGCATTTTCTAGCTGTTTCTGATGATCTTGGAGTACTGCATATTTTGGAAATCTGTCGAACACTATGTCACCCTTCGAGTAATGAGGTTAGTAAGAATTTTTATTAAATCTCTTTGACACTTTATCCTGAAAACTCCTAACACAGAAACAAGTCTGCCTAGACAAAAATGCCTTCAAATAATGGCAATTAATTTGAGATCAATATAGCCATATTCTCCAAAGATCACCTGTAGCCAAGCTGGCTTTGCACAGAGCTTAGATAGGAGTCAACTAAAGGAAATCTCAGTGACAATTGGCAGAATTTCACTGTTCCAACCTGGCTACATGAAAACACAATTAAGAGGTCAGTATTTTTTGGCACACCCATAAAATGACAACTTTCATGCATTAAAACAATGCTTTAGACTGCATAGCAATGTATATATACTGAATTCCTTTTTCTTTACACCTTCTTGTCCACATTTGTGTTAATTTTTTTCCTTTAAATTTGGTAATTCAATATAGATGTTTTTGTATCTGGTTCTAGTTTAGTGAAAGCACATTTTGAAAACTGTTACTAACATTCCCACTCATTCATGCTCTTGAAATAGGGACTATGTGTACCAAAAGGCCATGGGAACAATGCAAGCAGTTTTAATTTCTCTTTTTTTCTACATTGTTTTCAGTTGTTCTTTTCCCCCATCTGCCAGCCAAAGATCGAGCTGGTGTTTCAGTCTAGCAGTCGTGCCTGCTACCTAGTCTGTTACTCTTACATCCCAAAATCATCTTCCCATTCTATTGCAGTTTTAAGTTTATGTAGGCACTTAAATAGTTTATAAACATCCCATAAAGGTCTGCCATGCACAGAGCTGCACTAGGCTGCAATAAAACATCAGGTCAGCAGCTTCATTTTAGTAAAAATAACTTCTCCAAAGCAAGGCAGGAGCTAACTGAGTGATATGAGGAAACACATTGCTTCTGCACAGATTACCTGTGTTTGGAACTAAACTTCTCAGGGTGCAGAATTATCAGCCAAGGAACAGTCACTAATATTTAGGTTATGTTCATTGTAACACAAGTATTCACTGAAAAATACTGGGCTGTTGAAGAGACTAATAAAAACTAAAACACAGAATCCCAGATAAAACAAATGCCTAGTGTAATACCGAAGTATGGCAGTTTATGGTTTCTTTGTGCCTGAAGTTGGTCACATCTTTATGTTGTTTTGCTGCAAACTATTGGGATAAATAGAGATATTTGTATTTCCAATTTAGATAAAATATTATTACCATTCAGACCATCAGCAAGATATCTGTGTCTCTGGGCATGTAATGACCCTTGTTTGTCACTGTGTTTACAGCATGCCAGTGTACTTGATTACTTCGAAAGAGAAGTCAAATATCTGAAGTACTGTGAACAGGAGTTTAAAGAATATCAAAAGTTTAAAGCCAAAACAGAATTGAAATGGAGCTGGAGACAGAGAGAGAGAAAACAGTATGTTATACTTGTAATTAATAAAACTTTCTATGTTTCTTTGTATATTTAAAATGCACCCATATTGCTA
Organism: Eulacestoma nigropectus; assembly: GCA_013397775.1. NCBI lineage: Eukaryota > Metazoa > Chordata > Aves > Passeriformes > Eulacestoma > Eulacestoma nigropectus. The sequence goes on along the minus strand of VZTE01006371.1, from coordinate 641,563 downwards.
GGCAGAATTTTCCACAGTGTTTTCAAAAAATCAGGATGGACATAATCAGAGTAGCTTAGCAGCTCTTTATTTCATATTTACAGTTCTTACGAATGGAAAAGATGGTCCTAGTTCATGTGGGTGCATTTCTTGGTCAAGTGAACCCTCTGCAAGAGCATTAGAGCCTTAGAGCCCATGGACATTTAACAACTATAAATTTGCTTTTCATTTTACACCAGTTGCTTGTTCAAAAAGTTACATTTTGGCAACTTCCCTATAAACATTGCTCCTTCAAGCAAGGGTAGATTCCAGCCTTCCATTCTTTATTCACATAAGAATTTTGCCTATCCACTCTTTGGTAAACGGTTTAATAATACCAAATAACTAAACTGTCATTTCTTTGGTTGATTGATGTAGGCCTAGGTGATGCCTCTTTTCATTAATTTGTGACAGCACTGACACAATCCACTGGAAAGCAATGGGGTCACATACAAGTTTCAAAGCCTAATAGTGCATTATTTCCTGGTATGTTTTTTTCCTTCAGAGTATGACTACAGAAAACAAAAGAAGAGATGGAGGAGCAAGAAAATGCACATTATACTGTGTTTCTGGAGCTGGAGAAGCAGACAATAATGAATTTGGAGACAAGAAATACTTTCCTCATTGGATGCTTAGAGCCCATTATTACCTTTAGAACCAGCAAGCTTCTTATTGAAAGACCTCCATTTCAGCAGAACATGTTTAGCTTTGGAAATAAAGAATCTTGCACCGAGATTATTGTTTCATTAACCTTATGCGTTTGTTTGTTCACAGTGTGGTTAAAGAACAATTGATTTGGACCCAGTTTCCCCACTGTTTTTCATTAATACAGTTATCATGAATATTCTCTTTAAATAATAATTTTCAAAGCGTTGTCTGTCAGGACTCTGAACCGCTTTTACTTGCCATCATCAGTTTACAAACTTACTGTTACTTAATCCTGGCAAGTCCATTAAAATATATTGTTCCCTCAAAGAAATCAGTTTTATTTAGAACAAACAGCTTTTAGTAAGCTCACTGTAGCTGTGCATTTCTGTCAAAAGACAATTATCCCTCAGAGAGATCAAATGGTGTTATACAGAAGTTTTAATATTTACCAGTGTAAATGAGTAACAGCTCATGAATATTAATGCTAACCCTGCATCCAGAGAGGACTCTGGTAAGTGGTTCTGCTGCTTCTGGGTTTCAATAGCCAGGTCAGACACCATGTAACTGAGCAGAGCCTGTCAAGCAGAAATTAAATCTATCAGAAGAGGACAGATTAAACTCTATACGGGTGAGTTCACTCTTTCCATGACTCACCAAACTGTCTGAGGGTCACAGACTCCTGTCAAACAAATGTCCATGTGGTCACAGTAGACACTAAAGCACAAAAGACAACTGGCACACAGGGGATTTGCAGAGAGGATCTTCAGCTGACAAGCAATAGCCAGCCCCAGTGCTCTGCTTCGTCAGAGTAAAGCACAGCCAAAGAGAAAACAGGATCAGTGTGAGGCTCCTGCGTCCCAAAATAAATGCTGCAAATTGGGGTTAGGCAGTGTTAAAGACATGCCCCTTCAATTTTCTACAGCCAGGATCTCCCTATCATATACTTTTAGCACTTTGATTGAACTTTGGTGAGATTTAAGAGAGGTTTGTTGCCACTAGATAGAACTCGGTTTGAAAAATAGTCTCGTTTGCTACTTTGAAGTTTAAATAGTATAGCAATATTCCTTGTCCTTCCTATTGAACTAGTTCTAAATTAAAACCAAGGAAAATTCAACAAGCATGTCCCTAGCACCTGCAGCACAGTGTTTGCAGTCAGAGCGCAAACAGGAAGAGAACACTGCTCCTCTGCTAAATCAATATTTAACTAACAGCCTGCTCTATGCAGATATGTAAATATCATACAACTGACTAATTAAAAAGCTCACCTCTGTTATCAGGCCTGGACTTCATTAGTACACCACCTCAGAGCATCTTCCACAGATTTCTTTTGATTAACAGGGCTGCAAACTACGTATATGTAAATCAATCATACGGGCATGGCTTATCTGGAAAGCCCAGCCACCCCCCCCCCCCCCCCCCCCCCCCCCCCCCCCCCCCCCCCCCCCNNNNACCCCAGCCCCCCCCCCCCCCCCCCCCTGCAGCTCTTGTCACTACTCCCCAGAAGAGGCAGCAGCCTCAATGGGAGCCTTGTTCCCCACCACAGAGGCACTCTTAAGAGTTTTGATTAAGAAAATATTGCAAAAGACAGAGGGATTTCAGAGGGTTTTCCTAAGTAGCAGATCAGGGCTCTACTTATCAGCTCCCCTCCCTCCCTAGAGCAAAGTAATTTGGGGAGCTGCAGGAATGCCCCAATGGTAAGGGAGTAATCTTCCTGAGACCCAATTTCCTCCTCATCTCTCTTCCCAAGTAATACAGGAGACATGAGATTATACATCCTATCAGGATCCTTTAATCTGTCTAATACAATCCTAGATGTTCAAATACCTGTAGGGTCAGCTTTGCATCATCTCATGTCTGGCCGTTCCAATTTTGCCCTGAAAATGTTTTTGTTAAGACACATTACAGATTTTCCTGCATGGTTCTAGAAGAGTCAACCATAATGAAAACAGCAAGTTAATTATGTAGGATGACATTTTAAAGCAAATGTATCATGATATGTATCATATCATTTTAAAGCAAATGATCAAGTGTAACATCAGTCCTCCCCCACCCCAAATAACCATCTTTCAGCTGCTCTTAGCTCCAGAATGTGAGACAACAGCTTCCTATATCAAAATACACTTATTGTCAAGAATCCCAGTATCCCCATCCTATACTTTGGGATGGGGATGAAGGTGAAGGGGTTAAGATCTGACAGCAGAAATACCACGTGTGTCTCTGGCTTATCAGATTTATAGATTTATTCTGTAAAAATCCTGAATATCTGTTGGGGATGTTTCTATTTTTAGAACACATCTGAATAGCTGCAGTTCCATTTCTTGTCTGGTGCATTAACAAACATACACATATGCTACACATTTGGGAAAGGCAGATGTAAAAACCTGAAGTTTCTGAGCATGTAGGTCCCCAGCAGCTTAAGCCAGCCTGAGGTCATGCCACCCCACTATTCCCATCCATCCCACACCATCCCCACCCACCTCTTGCATGCTCCTGTAATAAGCACTTTGGGAAGCTAAAAGGGGGAGAAGCAAAAAGGTGGATAAGCCACACAGCACCAGCAGTGTCTGGAATTTGGAAAATCCTATTTAAACAAACAGGAAAGGATTAAAACTCTACGAACTGGCCTAGTCCATTCCCAAATCCACCTAAGTGTATCATATCCCTGACACCCGGCAGCAAAGCACGGCACAGACCACAGATCTTTGCATTTCTGCTTTTCCCTGGGGACTACAAACTACAATACTTGGTTGTCACCCAGCCTGGCACGTGGCCGTCACTGGCTTGTGCTTGGGTAAAACCATTTGTGTGTGATTTTGGTGCAAGTCTGGGAACTGCTTCTGGGAAAGCACCCGCACCCATATTCTTTACCTGGGAAGCAGAGCTCACACCTGAAGGAAGTCCATGGACTCCAAGGACAATTTGCCCTCTGAACTCCACCACAGGCTCTGCCCTCTGCTGTTAACCTCTTCCCAGCCCTGGTGAATAGGAGCTGTCCTGATGCCAAACGAGTCTCACCAAGCAGACAACAGCACAGGCCAGCACAGCAAAGGAGGCTCCTGGCTGTGGTCACAGGGTTTGGAGGAGCTCTGCCCTGGAACCACACACGGCCAGAGGCTGCCCTTTTGTGTAGAAGAGTTCATTACCGCTTTAGTAGAAGCAGGTTGTTTTAATCTCCCAATTTAGTGTGTCTAGATTAAGGTAATTCCCACAGTACTCCTGTTTCTTAAGAATCTGTAACAATCGTAAAATGAACGCAGCTTGACCAGATTATATAACTAACCATGAAAGACAACAGTATCAATAAGAATATAAATATGAGATAGCATAACAAAAATACCACTAGGGAAATGTCTCATTAAAGGAAGATTTCTAAGATACAAAATGTGTTTTACAAGTTGTTATAACTAAATTACCAGGAAATGTTTCATTTGAGTAATACAATATATTACTGTATTTTAATTACCTCATGAGATTAACATAAATACAATTTATCGAGTCATTAATTTCCACTGTTATAATATTAAAATATTAAAGTTGACAGAGCAGCGCACTGCTGCCCTGAATTACAGACTCCTCCTCAAGAAAAAGCTAACACACATTCAAGAGGTGACCACTTACATCATCTGGATTATTACAGGCAATGAAAGATTAATAAATAAATTTAAATGCAAACATCTTTCAAAGAGTGCTAATGGAGTAGTAGTTTGTTTTTAATTACCTAACTCAAACGTTGGGTCAATCTAGACATGAGAACAGAACAAAACATCTGAAAAGCTAAATGTCTTTTTGGAATTAATTCATGTGGGCAGCCAGTGCAAATGGATGACATCAGCTTAGACAGGTTTAAATAACCACTAGCTAGGCACAGACAGATTTTGTTCTTAATTCAAATTTTATTTAGAATTTAAATTTGTAGTTTAAAAAGTATGCACATTCTGTAGGTATAAAAGTTTAAAAAAATACATCGATTTATTGATAAATGCTCCAGGTTAAATTTACATTTTCATTCATATCATTATATTGCAATAATTGTTTTGCATCTTTTAACACTTATAAAAATAAATTAATGAGCTTGGATAAACCATTGGAACCATGCTAAAATAATTCCTTAGAAAAGAGGGGTGAAGTTTGCCATAGCAATTCTTAAGTCCTTGCTACTGTAAATAAATAACTCTTCAATTAAGCAGAATAAGGAAGTACAGGTTAGCAGAAAAGCACTTACCCACAGGGTGAATGGAAAGGCATGGTGGGATGCCAAAAACTGTACCAAAAAGATGTAGAATTAATTTCTACCCTGCCAGCTGAGAGCAACTCTGTGTCTGACCTCTCAAAACACCAAAACCTTCTCACCCCCACCTGCCCAAATCCCCCCCGTCCTTTGGGGTGTGTATGTGACCCATAGAGGACAAGGAATGACTCCACAGGTCCTTCTGATTTAGAGGACTATCAAAATATCAATATATTGTATACAATTTGGTAACTATTTTTATTGAATCAGGAATGTGTTTCCTTAATGTGAAATGTTTAATGACTCACCATAAATGACCAGAGATAAAAGAGGCTCTGAGCAGATGGTGATAGCTGAATCTAAAATGGTCACAGTGAACTGCAGTCCCACCCAAACTCCCCAGGAGTAACACCACTCCACCCATTCAACCTCTTGTGACAACTCTGGTTTCCATTTTTGGGAGAGTAATTAAAAAAAAAAAAAAAAAAGTAACTGGCTTTGTGCTGAACTTGAATCTTGCATCTCCAGAGCCACAACCCTTTATAGAGGGCTCAAATGCATCTAACTACCAGCAGCAGCCAAGGGTACCACAACAAAAATACATGAAACTCTGGAGAAAAAAAGACGTACCGAAACATCAAGAATAAAGTAATAGTTTACAAGGAAAAACAAAAATTATTTTTCAAAAAGTAAATACCTTCCAGACCTTCTTTGTATGTGAAAAAACCCATGGAGGAAGAAACAAACAATGAAGTAAAAAGAAAAACCAAACAGAGAAAGGGTGGTGTGTGTGTGAAAGTTAATAGTCAACACCTGCAAACCGCTCTTCCTGCAACACACAAGGTCATTTACATTAATCATTCACCCTACCTCCTCTCTGGCCATGTTTCTGTGCGTAAATCAAACGCTGTGTTACCCAAAGGGTAACCTTGTCCTGGCATCACTGAACATGTCTTCCTGGGAATGGGAACATTTCATAATTCTGAGACCTTTCCTTTTCAAAGATGGCTACAGACACATGCACATTTATACATAGATATATACAAACAAGGTTAGAAAAATATTTATTTTTGCTTGTTTAAATAATTACTGGAAAGTGTTAATACAGTAATACGTTAATATTTGTACAATTAAAACTTTATATATAAATATTATATAAAGCATTTTTCATAGCAGCCATTGCATATATAGTAAAACAAGTCTATCTGAAGTCCCTGCTGCAAATCTCAGGCCAAGCAGCGTTCATCCTCTTCTGAGAGGAACATTTCTACCAGAGCCAGGAGTTCAGGAATGAGGAGTTCTGCTGCCACTGACAGCAGAGATGTTGCTTTATCTTCTACCAGGTGTTGCCCAGGCCACCTAAGTGCACAGTGTTTTTAGGGAGAAATGCCACTATGTAGAGTCACATCACAGTCTAAGCTTGTCTCCAACACACAAATCCGGACAATGCCTTCCAACAAAAAGGCAGAAACATTACGGAATGGCTTAAAATGTGCTAACACAAGGTGGGCCATGGCCTTACCACAAGGTGTTCAGGGGCACCATCACTCCTCACACAGCTAGGGAAGCCCAACAAGGGGCATGGAGGCACAAGGAGGAGATGTCATGCAGGACAGGATTTAATAACTCATATTTAGTTTGTTTTTATTGAGTTCCCTTTCCAGGTTTCCTATGAGAGTATCAATACTTTCCTGCAGGTCCTTGAGGTTTGCTCTGTGATCCACTGCAGAGTCCATAGCTTGCACTGTCAGGTAGCTCCCGAAGGGTTCTCCAGGGCTGGGCTGCGGGCGTCTTGCAGGGACATCCAACTCCTCGGCTTTGCTGCTGTCATCCCCGCTCTCCGTGTCCTCCGAAGGGACGTCATCATAGTCTGCCTCACCCAGGCAGTCTCTGGGGTTTAAGAAGTAGTTCTCCCCACAGCTGCTCCAGTCCCCAGCATAGCGGTTGCTCGACGGGCTGTCCAGACCTGCTGGCCTTGGTCTGAGCACCCCCGACATCTCGGTACCGCTCAAATTCAGCATCTGAGGTCTCTGCCTCTTGGGCCTCAGGTAATTCAGGGAGGATGAGTGCTCAGGAAATGCATTCAGATGTGCTGGTTCTTTGGCAGGTGAGTGATGAACTAAAAGAGAGAAGTTAAACCAGTCAGAACTGAATCCATGCCACAACAAGAAAGTCCATGGCAGATGCCCACTGTCCTCCCTCGATGTCCCACTAAGAGCATGCATGAATACATTCAGGCTTACAGCCAGCACACTGCACATTTTTTGCCACAGTTTGATATAAAATAATTACGAGAAACGACTATAAAATCTCAATTTTGAAGAGCCATGCCAGGTTCAAATTGGAGCAGAGAAGCCTTTCTAAAAGTAGAAACACTCAGAACACCAATTAAATTCACTGTACAAGTTAATCACCATCTAGCTTTGGGTCAAAGAAAAGCAAACAGCTCAGCTCACGCGCTTTGTCCGGGCTAAGGAGTAAGAGAAAGCAGGCACAGCAAAAGAGGTTAAAACACAACAAAAATACCACCACTGAGAAACACCTAGAGAAGCTGACAACACACCAAGAGCTGAGCTCTTGTGCTTCTCTTCTGCCCTAACCTTCTGTGCTATTCAAGAAGCTCACTTGCAGTACTTTTTCTGTGCAGCCACAAGCTCATGGCAGACGTACACTCACAAAGGTTTGCTGGCAGCGTTACCTGAGCTCACGATTGTACAGCACAAGTTACTAACAGGCGCCTCCGCTGTTACCCGCTGCCTACGGCAAACAGCACAACTCTTCACTGACCTGTGCCTATTAACGGTCTGAGCTGCAAAACTTCTGGTTTTACACAGACCATTGCTGCTTGAAATGAGCAGCAGAGACTTTCTATTCCCAATCACCACTGGAAAGGCAGCGCACACAAACTCATGCAGTTCACCATCTGACCCCTCCTTGTTAGAGTCCCCACACACAAGCACGAAGGCTCAGTCCTGAAATGTGCCCAATCCTCCTCCTTCTGGACTCACATTACAGGTCTCTCCAGGGGATGTACTTTAACAGTAACTTCGCACAGTAACATGCAATAACTCTGACTGCTTTTCCCCCCACTTTTACTATAACAAAAACCCTTCTGTTTAGACTGTGCTCCATTAAGACAAACGGCCATGGGTTAACAATAACTTGCCAGTGTTACATGGTCTAACCAAACAAGGACTATTTGTTTTCGGTTGGAAATATACGGAAATTGAAGTATTGCACAACATGTTGGTTATCAAGCTGTCTCAAACTATAGAAGATTAAATATAAGGGACCAGACTGTGATCCTTCCATTCAGTCCAAGTGTGCTGTTTACACCGTGTGGCGCTCACCTACTCAAGTCTCTGCATTTGTGTTTTACCTCCCTTTTAGCACCACATCCTGCACCCTTCTTGCAAGCCAAGGGATAGCACTCAGCTTTTTCTTCTAAGTGCAGGAAAACTCTACTACTTACCCTACTCCTATCCTCTTGGAACAATACATACTCCTATGGGAAGAGCTATACCCACTTGGTTTTGTAGTCTACAGCAGCCATGCCATAACCCATCCCCAGGGTTTCACGATTAGTTTCTGCGTAGTATTTGCTGCCCAAACAGCTCTTGATCTCCTTCTTCCTCTACCTACGTGTCCTATCTTTCCTACACCAACTCACTGATCTGACTAAAAGCTTCTTTTCATTTTTGGTGATCAGCAGCTTTGGAGCTGCCCACCTGCAGCTGACAAGGGAGCAGCAGCATCTTCAGTCACCTCAAATCCATCATGGAGCAGCAACATTTTTCCCTGTGCAAAGCTCTGCAAAAACAAGTACAATTTGCAGAGCTCTTACTCTAAGGATGTTTTCAACTCTGCCAAATTACAAGGGCAGAAATAAACTAACCCCATCGGGTCAAAGCTGGAAAGCAGGGAAAAAAAATCTCCAAACTCTCTAATTCAGATGTGGAAACTTTAATGTCACTGGGTTTGTGTTTTCTAGTGTCTTTACTCACATAAAGTCTTCACCATTTCTTACATTATACTCAAGCTCTGCCATTTGGTAAGCAAGCAATTAAACCAACAAACTTCCCATTTAGCAAAGTGACCAAATAGAAAGAGTATATTATAAAACTGTCATGATTTCTTCAGATTAACAGGTGATGCCATAGTACTCCTCACATTTTAAGAATTCTGACGCTGCTCAGTCACCTCGTGAATTAAGGTACAGTGTCACACAGTAGAAACATGCAGCAATGGTTTGGCTTTTTTTGCTTGATCAGATTCATGAAACAGTACCTGGCCACAGCTGAAGTAAATAGTGAAGAACCTCTATGTGCTTTTTGAAGTCCAGGGCACTAGCAAGCTCTTCTGAGTCTGTGAAGACTCTGTTGTTATGGTTGGTGGTCTCCTGCCTCTGGCTCAGTAACACAGGGCCAAAACACACAGCTAAATTCTGGCACGTCATCTTATTTACTTCGTGGTAAGACGCCACGAGTTTCAGGTGATCCAACAGCATCTTCAGGGTAGCCTAAAGAAACAAAATACTGCTCAGGAAACGAAACACTAGACAACTGTGGTGCTGGTCACTGCTCTAGAGGGAAAAGATCAAGGCTGATAGCTCTGGTTTTACTACCAACACCCATCAACAGAACATCTAAGCGCTGAATTAGAAAAGTTGCATTTGACTGCGACAGAGCAGACCAATTAAGACAGACTTTCTGGTAAAACTCAGCTTGTTTCTTAGCTGAACTCAGTTTTACATGGATGAGTTTTCTCATTGTAAAAAGGGTACATCAGGAAGGGAGGAGAGGCTGCAGAAGCAGTACAGATGATCCAGCTACATTAGAAAATAAAGAAACCCTCGATATGATGTCAGTATCTGAACAAGCTTTCAGGTAACTTCTGGATACCATGCAGGCCCCTCGCTCACTCCCTCCCCCCAGAAGGGGCTAACCGTGGCTTGCTACACAGGTGAATTTGGCAGGTAACAGTGCACAGCTCTCTAACACTGCACAGCTTGAAAAGCAAAGGCTTTATTGCACATAAGAAATAGGCATGGATTTGCCCAGGTAATTACAACACACAGATCAGAAAGCTCCACAGAAGTGGAGCAGGACAACACAGAGGGATACTCATTGATCTAATCATGTAGAACTAGTGATCACAGCAGTTTTAAAGAAACAATATAAAATGAAAACTAGAGCAAATCCAGCTGTGAAGACACTCCAATTCATGACAGCATGGAAGTATTTTCAAATATGTGGAGCATCACAAATCCAAGTGAACCACTGATCTGATAAACAGTTCTGAGACATTTTATATCCAGTGTGAAAATGTTCCTTTATTTTCTGAAGCTTGAGATTTACTTGCATGAGCTAACACTACTCACCTTCTCAACATCTGGCAGGCAATCCAGGAGGGCTGCTGTGTGCTCAGAGTCACTTGGGTCATTCTCACAACCATTTGCTGTCATTTTCAAGGGATTTTTCACCATGGCATCCAACACTGCTTCATAGAGCTGCTTGGTTATCAGGGGAGAGGGCAGCTCCCGCAGATAATCCTTTAGGACACCTAATGAGACACAACAACAGCTGCCTTTAACAAGCTGCAGATTCACTTTGCAGCAATTTTTGGGAGCATTAAGGCACATCAACTTCACCCATTCTGTAAGAAAATCCTCCGTGTCAGTGACAAAGCTCACACTCAGGAGCAAGAGATGGGAGGACAACACCAGAACGGCACAGCAAAGAGGGGCTGGGGCACAGGGTCTGCTGCTTGTGCAGGAGTGGAGACACTGGGCACCAGGTGAGGATCTCTCCAAGTTTCCTTCATGTTCAGGGTGAGGGGAGGCAAGGAAAGGGCTCAGAGCAGCCCACCTCCCATCCAAGGAAAGGAGCTCCTACAAACACCTAAACAAGTCCAGCTTGATGACCCCTTCTCTTTTATAGAAGCCTATCAGTTAGTTCTTCTGTTCTGTTTATTTTCAGGTATAAAATCATGAGCAAACATCCCAGTACTGATGGCACGTACACTGAAGCACATGGTGCCTTCATACCCAGCCTAGCACAAACCAAACATGTGCTCATGAGAGAGAGCCACCAACTCCCCGCCACCCCTTGGGTACCCTGCAGCCCCAGCACAGCACTCGCTCCTGCTGCGACAGATGTGATCCACACCCACAGGAGACACTGCCTAAAATGCCCAGGCACTGAGCCCTCCCTGGTGCAGAGAAATGCCGCAGCATTTCCGAAGCTGGGGATGTGCTGGGGGAGAGGCTGTTTCTAGGGATTGCAACAACCAGGCAAGCGCCTCATTAACCCCTGTTCTTTCCACAAATGCATTGAGTGTTTGCATTCTTGTAAGCTGGCTTTGGAACCTGGCTGATACCTCATTTGGAGAGGGGTTTCAGTGATTGCAAGAATAATAATGAAAAAACCCAAAATATTAAGGCTTCTAACAGCAGCCTCTGGAAAGGACATAGCGGGATGCTATCCAGGAGTAATATCCAATACGACCAACAAAAAAATTGAAGGAAAAAAGCCTGCTTTCCAGTAGCTTTTATTTTCCTTAAAAAATTGCATTCTGTGCCACAAATATCTACTAACTTTAACTAGATCACAACTGCATTTAAATACTTTGTTAAGAAGAAATGATGGATTAAAAGAAATTCTTTAAAATCAGGTACTGCAGTTAACAAAGCAGCCTGTCCTCCAAACAGGTAGTCAGAAAGGCAGAAGATTTTTTAGCAGGCACTCCTCACAGCCTTATAAAATCTCACATCACAGCAATTACCATCACACTGTGCTATTTAACAAAGCAACAGTTTTCATTAACTCAAGTCTGTGTAACCGAGCTGTAAAATGAACTGTACAGCGTGGGCTTTGTTATGAGGTAATTTCTAAAAAAGTACAGAGAACAGAAGCTAACATTTGGCCCTTCACATGCAGAATGCAAGAGTTGGCTTCTACCTGTATAAATATTTTCATTTAGAAAGAATCCTGCACTTGCGGCAGCACAGCTACTGAAGCTGTGTTGCAGGAGCAGCACTACCTGAAGCAGCAGTGCCCTGATCCTGAGCTGCCAAATCAACTCCTGCTGCAGCACGACCATGGGGCAGCCAGGCAAAACCATCTCTGCAGACACCACACAGCCTCCAGGAGCTCCCTCTGTGCTTAAAATGGGAACATCCCCTTGGGAACACAAAATATGCAAACAACCATCTTTTCCTGAAAAAATATTTCCCCTGGTGGTTTGGTGGGAGTTTTTGTTTGCTTTAAAAAGAATATGCACTTTTGGTATTTCTCCGCTTAAGTGGCTAGTTTTTGTTTAGTAACTTACTCATGTTCCTCCCTTCCCACCAGGTATTTTTTCTTCCCTGAATTTAGAGGCTCATGTTTCCTATGTGGATTAGCTGGTTAAAATATTTATGAAACAAACATGGCAGATGCTGGTGCTGTACAGTATGGTCTGGGATATTTTTCATTTTTCATAAGCAAAACATTAGCAAGAGATGCTGACTTCTATCAAGATCTCTGTTTCAGCTGTGCTTTCTTTGGAGGCAGAGGCTGAAATCAAAATCAGCTTACAGTAGGAAATGGTATGTTCTAATCAAATTAGCCTATACTGTTGAAACACTCACAACCGTCTACTAATAATTATTTAGCAGGGATTCCTGCAATAGCATCCACAATCATAGGACTACCACCTGCCAAAGGACTTTCTCCTCTTCAGCCCTGGATAACAGGATGGTTTGGGAGCCATGAATGCCCCTTGACCTTTCTAAATCCTTTTGCTATTCACTCAGCTAAATTAGCCCTCTGAGAGGCTGCTGTTATTTTTTTCCATGAATCTACGCTTCCCGTTGCTGCCAGCCCACTAGCACATTCCTCTTGACACAACCACACACAACAAATTTAGACAGAGAGCAGAAACTGCCATCCACTTCATTAATTCCTCATTTTTCTGACCCACTGAACTGTTAAGAGTATTGCAAACTTTATGCAGAGGCATGAATTCACGTGGATGCCAAGACACAATGCAACAACACAGCTACAGGTCAGTTCCATGAACTGCCTGCATGCCTCAATTTGATCCATGAGCCCACTTCATTGTGCGTAAGCCTGTGCCAATCCCAAAAGCATTTCTCAGTCAAGATTTAATCATTAAATGTTCATTCTTTAGTCTCTGGAGAGCTGTCAAAAAAAAATTATTATTAATCTTTTTGGAAAGGAGTGCTACTCAAATTTCAAAAAGGACATAAGGCAGCACTTCTCTTCAAATTGGCCAAGATTTATGCTGAGGATTCATATTCTGTGGAACACATGTTTTGGCTGATACAAGTATGACTCATGTGCATCAGCCTCAACATTAAGTAATCAGGGGAAACATTGCCTCTCAACCCAACTCCCTAAGCACGCGCAGCAAGCTTTGTGGGCTCTTTTATTCCTAGCACTAAGCACAGTGGCTAACTCAGCTGTCCACAAAAACTGTAGGTTCCCCCGTCAATCCACACCAGGCAGTTTCCAATAATTAGAGTGACTGCATTTTGGTCAGTGGAAGCTACAAGTGCCAAGACCCCTTCCCCCCCGCTCCCCCAGCAGCCAGTCCTTGCAGCACAACACTGACACAGGCAGTGGAGGCACTTGGACAGCACAGCTGCAGGGCTACCAGGGAAAAGAATCTGCTTTTCTAATGTATTTTTCCCTTGTAAGGAAAGCAGCATCTAAGTAAACTCTTGCAATAGAATGCATGCAAAAGGACACCCAGTAGATTTTCTCTAAGGCAGACAACAAAGCTGTAGTCTTTTCACTCTTGCAATGCAAACTCTGGATGCAAAATATTATCCTCCAGTAGTACCACCACCAAGCCACACTTGCATGGTCACCAAAAGCTCACCACCACCACCAAGGCTTGGAGCCATGTGTATGGAAAAGTGTACTTCAATTTCTCAATTCGACCACCATAGCTCAAACTCATGAGGGAAAGATCAGTCAGACTGTGTTGCTGCCCTTCCAGAGCTGTGCAGTGGCACTGAGTTCTGCAGATCAGCCTTTGGCTTCAGCCAGTTCTGGTTGGTTCTGAGTGTACAATATACACAGGAAAATCAAAATGCTTAGGAAATGTTCCAAGTTCTTCTGTATATGCCTAAGTATTAAATTCCTACACCCTTTCGCCATGATATTCCTGAACCATTTCTACAAATACTGTTTTATTTTAATGATTACTTGTAGCATGGAAGCGCAACGCCATTTTTAGTATCTAAAATTAAAAGAGAATAACAATATAGTTTTCCAGTACCCTAAAGTTTACATTAACCAAATTACAGTTTGCCATTTGTCTGCATACAAGTCAGTATCAGACAGCTTTTGCTGCTTGCAGAAAGCAACAGAGGGGTTTTACTCCACCTTATGAGTAGATCAACAAAAAAATTGAGAAAATAGGACTTCAATAATTTCATGAAACAATCTGATCTTAGAAGTTCTCACCACTTTTTCTCATGAATTTATCTGTAAAGAGAAGAAAATGACCCAGTCTAAAGGATAATTTATACTTTTTACCTTTACTGTACACCTTGTTTATAAAAGCTGTATAACATCAGAGTGAAACACTGGTGGGTTAATGGCTGGACTTGATTATTTTAAAGGTCTTTTCAACCTAAACAATTCTATGATTCTATAAATACAAGTTTCTGATGCTGAGAATGCTGGTACTTGTGAACAGCACTGAACCCCACAGCGAAATCGGCCAAGGCAAGTAAGGCAAACTGACTGGCTGCACACTCTGAACCAAGAGGTTTATGTAACTCAGTAAATGTCATTGAGTAGTATCTTCTGATAAGATGTTGTATAATTATAAAATGTAATGAAAAAAATTAATTCCCAGTACATTGAAAAGAAATAAAGCACCAAACAGGGCATAACTCTCCTATACAGCTGGATGTTGGATATTACAGAAAGGGTTTTGGCACAGAAAATTTATACCCCAACTACTGTTACATTTTCCATCCCTTGATATACAGGCAGTGATTGCTTCTGACTAATTTCTCAGAGCAACTGGCTTACTCAGTGATGCCTGAAATTAGATCAACTTTAGCTTACATAACAAGTATCAATAGTTATAAAACTGTTCCAGTTTTAAGCAACCAAAAAAACCTTGACAACTTACTTCAGTTCTGCAGTGCAACTCCTGTGAAGAGACCCATGTGAGGAGCTGATGCAGACAGGCCTCCCAGGACCTTCTTACCTGTCTGGAGCTTGCTGTGTGACACCAAGTAAAGGTGTCTCATTCCAGGGAGCAGGACAAAGCTTAATAAGGTTTTTTTAAAAAGCAATGATCAAATGAAAGCACTTTCCTGCAGCTCTAACTAGCCTGCACAATATGATGGGAAATCTGTTTCCATAACTCCTGCAATCTCCAACATAAAGGGGAGAACAGCTGATCCAAGACAGCCCTGGGTAACACGGTGCAGAGCCACCAGCACAGCAGAGGTGCATGATCACTACCAAGCTTTTCCAGATCTGCTTCAATAGAAACCAATGGCAGAGGTTTAACCAGCTCCAAGACCTCAGCTCCTTTCAGACTCCCACTTCCCTCTGTACCTGGTGGAGCAGTTACTGAAAGCAGGTCCTTCCATGCCCTCCTCTCCCTACAAACCACTGCTGCTTCATCCATACTTACACACCCCCACAGTAACCGCACTCATTCCCAGCCAGCTTTCAGCAGCAGCGAAAAGCTTGTTAAAATGACAACAGAAAACGAGTTCAAAGCACAATTTCACCTTTTCACGAGGAACACCACACAAGTCTGTTAGAAGAAAAGCAAGGAAATGTGTTACCTGTTATGACATTAATGTCTGGGTACTGGCTTTCACAGAGAGTAACAGCCTTGCTGTCCCTCTCAAACGCCTCTCGGAGCTCTTTCTTCACCGCTGCGGAGCCACAGAGCCGGTACAGACCCACCACCTGCAAGCAAAAACATCGGCCCCACGTCAGCCGCTGGCCTGCAAAGGGACCAGTAATTGACACCGTGTGCTGTGTCATCCAGGGAGCAACAGCAGCTGTGCGGGAATGCAAGCTCGGGACAGCCAAACAGTGCAAACCATCACCGCACACAGTACTGGACACCTCACAGGACACGCGGTGGGGGCTGTTCAGCAGCAGCTGAATGACGCTTCTGTTTTCACAACAGTGAATGCGCTGAGCAGTGTTTTATTAACGTAACACAAGTTTTAAATTGGAATTGTTTAATGTTTTGCTTTTATGCAGACTCAGGAAAGAAATACCGATTAAACATATATTTGCTTCTCACCCTACTCATTCAGACCATCATTATTTTTCCTGGCATAATTGTTTAATTATACAAAATAGAATTCAAACTTCAGCAGAAGGAAGTGAGAAGTGTTTACAGCTTTATGTAGACAAAATTACATTACAAATACAGTAATTAATCATTAGCAGAAAAAGTCATACAAATGACTCCATACTAAAAATAACAAAAGTTACAAACCAATTAATAAACCAACACAAACACAAAATAAGCAAAAACATTTTCCTACAGTATTACATTATATAGTAAAAAAATTAAAATTTAATTTTATACCCTTAACCGGAGTTTCAAGGAAATTATGAATACTCCATTATTACACCTATAATATGTTGTTTTAAAGTTGACAAGATGCTGACTTCCATGTGTTTCAAATGATATTTAAAGTTTTCTGCAAAACAGGGGTTATTTAACATGCTTAAGGTGATAGGAGTGAAACCCACACCACTCTTGAATTGAATTACCAGTTAAATCATGGGCTTTCATGTACTGAAATTTTCCATTTTATCATTTTTCATTTTCATCAACACTATTTATAGAAAGCACTCCTCTGATCTTAGAAAACTAAATCTTAAAAATATTCGCTTTATTTTAATTAACAATATAGGCAGATGTACTGAGCAGTAGAAGGTTAATTCAAAACTACCACACACTCAAGACAAAAAATACCCAAAACCAAACCAAACAAAAAAAATCCCACCTGTACTGCCTTAAGACCATGAGAATGCAGGTCTGCAAAGCAAGAGTATTTTTCTGGTCATATATTAATTCCTGTTAAATAAATAGAAAGTTACCCAATGGAATTCGTACTCCCCCTTACTCAAGACTGAATACAATCTAACATATGCCTAAGAAAATTTCTTTTAAACTTTAAAAGTTTCCTAATGCCACATCTGAAATTCAGGTGGCGATTATGCACCATAACAGTAGTCTGCAGTCTATAGGAAAGTCAAAAATGTCAGACAAGCACGTGGTTAAAAGAAAAAGTTAACAGTGTATTTTGCAGTTTTGGTTCTCCCTGTGCAAATACAAACATAGATTTCATGCTTAAAAGCACCAGGTACATTCAGATAACTCAGATGCCAATTACTTCATTACCACTGTTGCCTTGATTACCCAATATCAATGTGCATGACTAGGTGCTAATAAGCCCATAATAAAATGCTGAAACCATGGGACACATACACTAGAAAGAATAAAACTTCTCTTTTCCAGTGATTTGGATGTTAGGAGAAGTATTCACAAGAAAAGTCACGCAGTTATTATCAGCAGTGACTTTCAGCAGAAGAGCCACATAGAGGTACCATTTCCCTCTATAGTTCATGACCTGGGCTATAAGCAGCAGAGCTAATCTCATCACACCTGGAAGCATATCCAACCTGTCAGCAATTTAAAATAGTAACAGTGGTAGGTGTGACTACTTCTCAATTTCACCTGAGTGAGAACAGGTGCAAAAGACAACGAGGGCTCACATACGCTGTGGAACAGCAGGCAAGAGTCCTCCCACCAGTTTCAAATTAATTGCCAAGGGGAACGTCTGAGCTTAGGACTGTGCACAGTCCTTCCTGACAGACCTGTTGTCTAGCATCTATAACTGGTGATTCGTTTCCATATCTCATTTCTCATACATATTTTTGTTCATTACATCAACCAGTAAAACTATATTGGGATGAAAAAAAAGACACTGGGCACTTCTGCTTTGGAGCAGTCCCTATTTTGAGAACAACCTGAAGAAAGACAAGGAGCAGTGGTGTGGGGAAAGAACTAATTCAGCCCCTCAGGGACTCACCCTCATCCTAATGCTGTGTACAAAGTGATCACAGAGATGAGTCTTAGGCACACTGGCTTCAGACTGCACCAAAAGATGTGCTCCTCATCACTGTCACTGCACACAGTGTCTCAGGTTTGGGTTGGAGGGAACAGTGAACCATATAATTTTTAAACTTAGATGTGTGTCCCTACAGAGTAATCCATGTCTCAGGAGTCAAGCATTCTCAAGTTCCCAACTGATCTCTGCTGTCTCAGGGTGACTACACACTGGGGGCTGCAGGTTTGTTTCACCATCCCCACTCCTAAAACTCTGCTG
This sequence comes from Eulacestoma nigropectus, assembly GCA_013397775.1. Taxonomy (NCBI): domain Eukaryota; kingdom Metazoa; phylum Chordata; class Aves; order Passeriformes; genus Eulacestoma; species Eulacestoma nigropectus. Next base: position 623,270 of record VZTE01006371.1, on the reverse strand, counting down.
GGAGCAGCTCCTGCGAGCAAGTGTACTTCTCTACAAAGGCCAAACTGGAAGCACTGATTGCACACAGCCCTGTTATTCTTCCCACACTACAATGGCCAGAGTTCAGCACACAGAAGCAGCAAAGGAAAAAAACCTGACTTGTAAAGATGTTTTTAATTTCCCCCATTTGCACTCACTGCTCACACTGCAACAACAGCTATCTCAACACAGAAATATTGACAAAAGAGATTAAAATATGCACAGTACCTGACAGCCTCTCTTTTCAATCTCCAGAATGCATTTCTGCAGCAAAAGTGGCACCATCAAGCCTGCATTTTCCTTCTCTACAACTTTTCGAGCATCTACCCCAAACATCACAGGCTCCCGGTCTGTGTCAAGGCCATCGAGAGAGTTCTCCCACTGCTCCATGAGTGACAGCTTGACATAAATAAGCCCCCTGGGCTCCAGTTTGACAGCCAACTGATGTGTTTTGGTGACCCGAAAGAGAGTGGGAAGAGCCACAGTTCCATGACAACACACTCGGTTTTTCCGTGGGGTGGGTTCCCAGCTGAACACCACCAGCTTTAAGTGCTGAGCGTTTTCGATTTCTATGTTGAATGTGTGGTCCATGTCTAGAAATGTTGTCCTACATGTAAGCAGAGCAGTCCTTGCTTTATTTACTGAGTCAACCTGTATTGCACAAAAGACATCTTTAGAGTCTATTCGTGGTGGCTTTAAGTCTTCAGCACCATAAAAGTGAATGCTCATGAGTCCAGAGATGTACTGAGAGCACTTGGGTTGATCAGAAAAGTTGTAGTGTCTGAAGGCATCGATATCTATTTCGGGTTTACCACTGTTACTTGGAAGGCTCTCCTTTCCTTTCCCACACTTGGTTTCATGCCTGTGTTTACCTGATTTTGTTATAAGTTCAGGAGAGTCACCATCACTGAGGTAACCACCTTTGTTGAAGGATTTGGAGCTCCTTGAGCTCTTCTTTTTGTAGGTGTGTTGTGAGGACACACTGCTGTCAAGATGGTAACGGCTTATCACATTCCTGCTGGCAGCTGTGGTTGAGTTTCCAGAAGAAGGCAAAGATGCTGTATGGCTTGTATCCCGGCAGCTACCTTTCAGCAGGGAAGGAGGATTATCTGAACTACTATGGCTTGAAGTTCCCTTCACACTCAGCTTCCTGCTCAGCTCTGGCAGCTTTTTCATTTTCATGGAAAGCTTCCTCACCGTCCTGGGAGATTTAATTCTATCAGGGAAAGGCCAGTTGATTGATCCGCTTTTTTTCAGAGGACTGGGACTTGGAGGAGAAACCTCTGTGGAGGGTATATCAGGCTTGTGTGCAAGAGCAACTCCAAACCCTTTAGAAGGAAAAAGAAGGAATAATCATTTTCAAGCTGCAATTCTTGGCAATGAAAAAATACAACTTGAACTTGGGGAAAACATGTTGATTTATCATAACTTGATAAGCACAATTCATTCAGACAACCATCACTCATTCAGTCAGATGTTCACAAGTGTTCAGAAAGCTGTGCTCTGCTGACTCGTTCAGCCAAATTTAGCAATTCATCATCAAAAGCCAGATTTGTTCTGCTTTATGGAGATGAAAGGGCCAGAAACTACATATAAACAACTGAGCAATCGCACCCGCTGCATTCAGCTCGACCCATTTGTGCTGCATCCCCCATACAAGCACACATGGCCACATTCCTGGGACACAAGTGCAGTGAAAGCAGACTTAATGAAAAAATCCTGGAAATATGGCAAAGGCACCCTTGTCTGCAGAGCAGTTAGCTACACAGCCAACACATCAGCATTGCAACTCCTCTTAGGTCTAGAGCAAAGACACTCGTCTCTAGTAAAGAATATGGCTCTTTGTGTCCCTCTATTACCTCAAAGAGCCCTAAATCTCTCCTGTGTAGATGCAGGCAGTCTCACACCTTTTCCTTCATTTCTCTCAGCTTCTCCTTTCTACAGCAGGATTTAAGATTTATTCCTTCCAAAAGCTGCATCTTGCACTGCCTCATTTCACTGCCTGCCAGCAACATTCCATGTTTCCTGGCACTACCATCCCACAAGAGAGTTTAAAGTTAGACAGTTCCCAAGTGACATCCTCAAAGGAAATCACCCCCCCTTTCACGTTACCAAAAAGAAAAAAAAAATTATAACAGCAAGCACTGATGCTAAAAAGGGCAAAAGAAAAAAAAAAAAACAAACAAGACTGCCTCAATTCAGCAGTAAAGAACAGTTAATTAAGGAACACAATTAGACATAAGCCAGTACTGCACACAGACAGGAACCTGTGGTTCACCTCATGCTCTAATACTCAAGGAAATGCAAATATCAAGTCTTGCTCAAGACATTCTCACTTTTCCCAGCATGAGGCAGTAATGACTGTAAGAAAATCGATCAATTTACCTGAGTTAAGGAACCATGCAAGAGGGAAACTGAGGCCAGAATGATAAAATTACATGAGTACTTCCACTTAGAGTCATTTTTCTACCCCTTGAGAAACAAAGAGTGCCTCTTGCTAGCAACAGCCATCCCAATCACTTACCATTTTTCAAATGTTAGCAGCTCCCAAGACAACTGGGTAGCCTTGCCTGTGCAAGCTGGGGTGCTATAGAGCCCCTAAGCACACCAACCCTGTGTGGATGCAATTAGCCCAGGCAGCTCACAGAGACTCAAACACCTTATCCATCCATCATCCCCCTTGCTAGCCAGGGAAAGGGAGACTGTTTATAGCACATAAAAAGAAAGAAAGAAGTGCTGTTTTCACAAGATACTCAGTAAACCATACTTCATAGAAGTTTCTCCTTCAGTTTTGCCAAGGACTTCTTTAATTCTAAACTAATCACTTCAAGGCCACAGCAAGTGATTCTTACCAGTGCTTTGTGCATTCAAATTAATTTTCACCACTGGACTGTAACTTACTTTTTATACTTCACCAAGCTTAAACAGCTAAATCAGGCAATCTGGTCTTTGACTAAAGTAATTTGCTGTGGTTTTGGTCCCCCCTGCCCCCTTCCACAGGAAACCCTACAAAGGCTAGTTCTAGTCTCAATAGAAGTTTGGATTAAGTAACTTCTGCAGACAGTTGGTTAAAAGAGTATCTTCTTTATAAAAGGAAGTTTCAGTTACAAAGAATAATGCACAGAATCTGTTTTCCAGAGGAACAGAGGAAAATTCATTTAATCCTGCATCTCATGGAAGTAGTTCCCTTGCAGGGGAAGGGCTATTTCTAGCACGCCTGCTGTGCTTTTCTGGCAAGCAGCTAGTTAGAAATATGGTGTTTGATAAAGGCAGACAAAGCCTTCCCTTGTACTGCAAATCACCGCACGGTCCCACTGGTGGGCTGGCGTGGAGCGCTCTATAGCAATCAGTGCCACACTGCAGCCTCAAACATTAATCTTCCCTTTCTGTCAAAAGTCTCTGGCACAGGCTTGGAAAAGCAGGCCAGCAAATTAAACTTCCCCATCCCTAGCTCATTAAAACCAAAGAGTCAATCTAACACTATGACTTTTATGTGTCCAACTTCTGCTGCGTTCAGCACCAAACAGTTAAAGTGAAATATGTGGCTGGAAGAAACTTTAACAGTCGACTATTATGCAGGATGGTATTCCCATCAGCACTGAGCCACATGTTGTTCCACTAAAGCCAGCAATGTGCTGAGGTATGCATGCAATTTTTAAAAAGTGTACATGACAACTCTGAACAAGCTGCAGGAGTTGTAGCACAGTCCAGTAACACTTCACTTCCCAGCCTACTGATCTGACACAGCTTTCTCAAAAGGGTGACAATGAAATTGAATTGCATCTCTTTTCTCAACCAAGTTACAAGACTGTGCTGCAAACAGAAGTTAGACATTAAAAATATCCTTACAGATGAGCGGTAGGAGAAAACATAAGAGGCACCTGTTGCACCAGGACAGCACGGGGATGGTCAGATTTATATACACAGCTGACCATTTTTATGTGTGTATGTGTACAACATTTATCTTTTACACTGGGAACACTCAATCCCTGGAACAACCAGGGACGTGGTAGAGTCCTCACCACTGCAGGTTTCCAAGCGGCAACTGCACAGGCTGCTACTGCATTTAGGCTCCCCGTCCCACTGAAGGGTGGGCCAGATGATCATCTGATGTCCTCTCCAGCCTGGGCTGTTCTATTAGACACTGTCTTTAACACATTTACATTATGCCTTCTGTCACTTCAGCTGTTTGAGGAACAGAAAAGAAAAAGCTTTTGGAGGACAACGCAATCCAAGTCAGAAAGACTTGACACCCTAAGTAACTGTGTGTAACATCAGCTGTGTGTTCAGCTTGAGCATAAAGCCACCTTTTACTTTGCTCAGCACTATGGCTGTGTGAAAGGATAAAGCCTTTCCATGACCAGAGATACATGAAGAGCCCACAGTGCTTCACAAACCAGGCCCCTCTCCCAGCCCATCCATCCAGATGTCCACAGGACAGTCGCTAGTGTCCCCTCAGCCGAGCAAACCTACCCCTACACAACACTGCCCCGAGGGAAGAGAGGGCTCAGATTGTCTTAAGCACTTACAACACAGCCCTTGCCAGACATACGCAGTGATTTAGCACAGTAAACATGCTTGTCTGACCCTGCTTAATGCTGTTTATATGTGTTTGGGCACATACATCACTGTCACACCCATTGCCAGCAACACATGCTGTTTTACAGGCACATTTGACTACCCTATTATACATGTCACATTCCTCATTGCTCAAGATAGGGTTTCTGAGTTGTTTTAAAGTTACTCAGAAAACCTGTAATTTATTTTTGGGACAACAAGTCGAGGGGAATGAGTAGGTCAGAAAGCTATCAGTTGCTTATTACACCAAGCTACTGAAGTATCAAACAGCCATTCTCACACCTAATTGAAATGCTGAGTTAATGTACTAAAAATGAAAAAGCAGCAAATCAAAACAGAAGAGCCCAAATATCTCAAAACTGTTCCTGTAAAAAACAATGGGCGAAAAACGGCTACTGTTTTTCCATGGTAGATTCTACAAGAGATACTGATCTGGATCCTCAACTGACACAAACTGCACATCAGCTCTACTGATGTCAAAGGCTGTTAAGTTCCTCAGGTGCAGGCACAGTTCTAGACCTGGTCTGATATAAAACTTCAGAGCAGAACTGTAAATGGCACTGAGAGAACAACTCATGCTGCATGAAATTCAAGCGACTTCAATTAAGACATAAGGTAAGCATCACATCTACATCAGCAACTGGGCAAAAGAAAATTTAACAACTAAAGAGCACTTTAAAAAATTGAGTTAGAAAGCAATATATTTCTATGTAACAACTTAATTACTTATCTAAATAAATGGAAGAATCTCTGCTTTTAACATGTAAAAAAAAGTCTTTTTTACCTCTACATAAATTACTACTTTGACCAATGCAGTTTCTATCTCACATAATGCTTCAGAGTCAAGGAACGGAGAAATTATTAAAATGGTAAAAAAAAAAACCCTCAGAATTTTGTAAAGAAGAGTTTGTTTTCTTTGATTACTATACATACTGATACTACTAAAATTGTGATGAACCCATCAACCTGGAGATCACTTTTATAGGAGCAAAAGACAGAAAATACACTGCCTTAAATAGTGCATTAATTAAAACGGGAGGTGGTTACAGCATAACCCCCACAAGGCTCAGGCACGAGAGGTGAAGGGGGTGACCAGTGCCTGCTCCTCATCCTGGTGGTGATCCTCAGAGCATCCACCACAGGGTACCTCATTGCAGAGAGGAGCAAGCACGTGTAACAGCACTTTAGATCTCCAACCAGACTTAAAAGAGTTCAGTATCTCCAAACACGAATGAGTTTGTTGCAGATATTTTAAACATTAATGACCCTGCGACGCTCATGAACCACAGCCGGCTCTGCTCAGACGCTGGAGCCGCACCAAGGCGCTCTCGGAGCACTGCGGCGATGCCAAGCACTGTCTGTTCAGGCTGCTCTCACGAACACTTCCTCTCCTCATTGTGTCTTTCATGGCATGAAAAGCAGCTTTGCCCCTATTTTCCCCATCAGAGGATATAAACAGTTACTCAGGACAAATCAGAAACTGAAAAAGGCAGTAACTATTTTGATTGAACTGCTTCCACTCCACAGCTGCTATATCCTGTTGTCTCTTTCACCAGCAGGTCTTTATGGCATTGTCACCCCATGAATCCAAGACAAATGCATGAATAAGCCCTCGACCTTCAAAAGCATGTGCACAAACTCCCCAAAAACCCATCGAAAAACTGGTTTCATCTCTGCAGGAGAAAGATGAAGCAGAGAGACCTTTCTGCCAAACCCCTAACCATTCTGGTATCTCAAACATCATGCAAATATTTCACAATCAATGCTCTTCTGTCTCATGAAACCAAAACTCCTTGCACTTGAAAAACAGGTAAACCACAAAGCATCTTCCATCTGGGAAAAAACATTAAATTACAAAAATAATATTGACAACATGTGGAAGGAAAGGGGTAGATAGCACGTGCTGCCCAGTATACTCTATGTATATTGCTGGAAGCTTGCCTGCAACATGTAAGCATGCAAAATACTTGCCTGCATTGGCCTCAAAAAATGTATTTGGAAACCAGTATAATGGTCACAGTCTAAGTGGAGAAAGAGCCCTGTAGTTTTAATAGGAATTAAGCCAAGTTCCAGTTGGCACATACCAGGGTTAAGTGGGAATATGGGATCAATCTTCACTTGCCATAACATTGGAAAGAAATTGTTTACAGTGATTCTTACCAGGATTTTCCACCCAGACAGCTAAGTCAAGTACATTTTTAGTAGCAAAAGCATAGTCCAGATCCTGGCAACCTCCAATGCACAAGTCCTACCAGGATGTCTCTCAGATACAGATACACGAGATGATTCTACTCATTAGGTAGACGCTAATCCCAACAGTAATCCTCCCCAAAAGCAAAAATATTGCAAATTCTTCATAAGGCACTATTCAGAGCTCCATGATGTAAATCTGTCTCAGGATTACAAAGGGGTGTTTTTCTTCAACAATTTGCAGGTGATACACACATCTATAAAAACATACAGTTAAGAGTTCAGTCCTATAGAGTTATAAAGAAAATTTATTTTAACATTTTACAGTGAAAAAAAATCTCATTTGCATTTATAAAAAAATATTTCTATTTTTCAGTCATTACCATTTTTTCTGTGCAAGGAGATACATAATTAAAAATAGCCTCCAGGGTTCTTTCCACTTAAACTCTTCTCCCACAGACCTAAGAGCCCAAGCTGGGCTGTTTCTACATTATTAACTTGGAACCAAGTTACCTTCTTACTCTACCTCTTGGGTACGTGTTATAAATAAAATAAATGAATTATTTTCCCATGCTCTGCTATAAGGGCACCTTATTTCTAATCAGTTTTTTTGTAAAGCCAACAAGGCCAGAATTATTCACTAAGGAATTACCTGACAAATCCTATTAACATAAATGGCATTTACTGTAGAAAGTAACCAGATTAATACAAGGAGCTAGCAGTGTAAATTAAGACTATGGGACAAATTAGCACCTCTACAACTATGATCCATTGTACTGGTAACAGTTACAGGAAATACCTATTTGCTGCTCTATTTGAAAAAACTCACAATAACAGAATTCTATCATTTATTCTTTTCTTAAAAAATCTTGTGTCTAATAATGAGTCTCAAAAAAAACCAACAATAAAAGAGCCATTACTATTTTTGCTCTACAAAGTTGGAAATCCAAGGATAATGTTTGAAGTTTTAAAGGTAAAATTATTTCCATTGCCAAAGAAGAAAAGAGCAAATGACAAAATGAGCAAATATATATATTTTGTTGGATTTTGTACTGCCCCACTTTCTTCTGTCTATGCTTCCCAAAATCTAACATTTAGGCCCTAATGCTAACCAATATTGACATATATAAGTCATATCAATACGAAAGGTATGTAGACTTTTCCCCAAAGCTGTAATTGCTTATTTGACAGGAGTTAAGGCTTAATGTACCCAGCTCTCTATGAACAGAGACATCCATTTCATACCAGTTGTATAATTCAAACAAGGTCCCAACACAAATAAAGTTAAATTGGCCACGTTGCCCTTCATGCTGGAATTTTATATGGATGAGCTGTCATTTTAAATTTGACTGAAAATAACTGTAGATACTTTAACTGGATTAAAAAGAAGAACTAAGCCACTTCTCCATAATAAAGCCAATTACTGAACAGCAGGGATCCACTTCATCATCAATTAATCTATTCAGTGTGATCACCACCCAACACATGTAGGAGGAGAGCTGCATTTGAAGTACCTTAATTAACTCAATGCATAACAAACAGATCAGGTGAAATTCGTAACTTCTCTCTCGGTTTCAGGAGACACTTGAAATGGACAACTTTGCTTTCATAAATTAATGCATCTTCAATATGAAAACATGTTTGACATTTTTCTTCTCACAGGAAGGGATTTATTTCTTTGAAAAAAGAAATAGTCACCCCTGTATCGAGAGATTAACCAACTAAATGGGGGTCAAACAGTCTGCAGGACACACATGGCCTTCCTAAATAACCACACTTACTGACCTCTACAAAACATCTAGAGTCCCAAAAACGACAAAAATCTACCAAAGAACGTATTATCTCATCTGTCTTGCAAGCAAATAAAACTGGTCTAAGTATTTAAAGCAGCTATAAAGTGAGCTATTTGTAATAAATGCCCAAGAACTTTAACACACTTTGCAACTACAAATATGCTTGTATCTGCAGCATTTCCACGAAAAGAACAAAATGTGAGCCCCCAGAAGACCAAGTGTTTTTTCTTCTGCTGTTTACAGCAGTTGCTCTGGTGCCTTTGAAAACAAACCCTGTTCCCAGAAGTAATCTCCACACCAGGAATCCAGGCACAGCAGCTCCCAGCACACAGGGACATGGGGCCAGAGGCTGCCAGGATGGTGAGGCTGGATGGGGACAATCCAAAAGGAAGCCCCTCTGGGAGACAATGCACACCTGGACTCCCCCACCAACGTTTCATGTCTTTTCTGATGAGCCAGGCAGAAACACAGGCTCTTAAATGTCAGCGTAAAGAAAGCGTAACCTTTCTCCAAAGAAAGGAACCTGGAATTCCCTGTCTCCTGAACTTTACGCTGTTTCTGACTTTGAACAGGACACTAGACTTAAGGTCAAAATAATATAAGGCACATAAGTAATTAAAAATAATACCTTTTTGGAAAGAGTTGGGAGGGGTTTTTCTACTTACTTTTGTTTGGTGTGGTTTTATATTTGTTTGGGCTTTTTTAACAGACTGGGAAAGATCCTTAATACTATGCTGAATTCACACACTAATGGAATTATGGAAACGAGACTATCAAACACTCAGCCAAAGATAACAAGGAACAAAGAGGCTGGCTTCTGGAAGTGAAAACCACTCTTCTCCAGTCTATTAGATTAGCCTGAGACAGTCAACAAGACAGTAATTACAGAAAGAGACGTGATAAATAGCATTTATATGGTCTACCAAAAAGTCTTTATTAAAAAGTCCCAGACAGCAAGTTAAAGAAACTTCTGCAGACATTAGGTAGCTTTGAGGCAGGAATCCAAGGCCAGGGCTAAACACCAGCTGACAAAGGAAACCCAGTGTGTCCTCACATTACCAGGCTACAGCAAGCTCACTTTGTAAAACCTTTGTCTTCAGCAAGGTGGGGGCCAAAGAGAACAGAGGCCAACCACACTTGGACATGCCATGAACAAACTGACTGAGAAACAACTCTGCAGCTCTGCACTGAGTAAGCATCAGTCTCACAACCTGAGTCATTTTCAATGCACCTGACATGCATTTCCACTGAAAATTTGCTTGATAATGTAAGAGGTGGAGAAAGAGAAAAGAGAGACATAACAAAGGTTTATTATTCCTCTAAAAAACAACAGAGGACCAAACACTTACGTTCCTGAACACTCTTACCTGTGGAAGGGCACTTAAAGGCAGGATTGTCCTCTGCTGCCAGCACACCGGGAGCCTTGCAGGCAAACTTCTGTCGGTGCTGCTGCGCGTGCTCCCCCGGCTGCGCAGCATCCGCCTGGCTCCCTTCACCGGGCTGTGCTGTCCAGCTGCTCCCCGTGCTCTCCATGGAGCGTGTGGGACTCTCACGGGGACTCGTGGCCATCCCAGAGTCACCCCCAGGGTGGGCTTTGTACCGAACTGATGGGGAGCCCACAGCAGCAAGGCTATTCACAGCAGAAGGGTGGACCCTGGGCAAGTCGGGCTCATCATCTTCAGGGATGGGGTTGTACCATATTTCTCCTTCATCATCCGCATCGCCATCCTCGCTGCAGTCCAAGGCAGTGCTCCTCAGCGCGGCGGGGCTCGGCAGGGCACAGCTCCGTGCTGGGCGCTCCTGCCCCGCTGCCGACGTGGAGGGAGCCCACGGCACGGCGGGATCAGGCAGCGGGATGGGAGATTTGGGTACCAGGATAACAGCCCCATGCATTTCCTTACAGGCATTTTCTTCTTCCAGAGGAGGAGGAGGTCGTCGGTGGGTGCTCTGTTGCAGCCAGCTGCGTTTCTTGGAAACGGTTATGCTGTTCACCTGCGGGCTGTGCTCGGGCACCTCGCTGGCCTGGGGGCACTTGGGCTCCTTCCTGCTTCTTGAAGCTATGTAAACATTTTCTATGAAATCTGTTCCCAGAAAGGAAGGCAAAAAGAGAGGGAAAGACAAATGTTTAGAATATCATTTTGCTTTTGACAGATGAACATATTTGCTGTCGTATAACACTTGCATCAGACCTCATCCGAAAGGACAAAAGATAAGTCGATACGATCACAAAACTAGATTTCAGCCTGTCAAAACAGAATGTGCACATAACTAATAAAGAGTCAGGTTTGTTTGGCTGTATTTTTAACACCACGTAATTTAGATAAATGGCAGTGAGATAGCTCTGCTGAAAGGTCATGCATACTTACACAGCAATGACTGCTCTTTGCTGCCAAGTTCAGGTGCAATCAGTTTGAAAAGTTACTACACCGTACTTCTCCAGTTTAGTTACACCAATGAAGAAACAGTCTCTACTTGTGGTAGGTAATGTACTGCTTAAATGGCTACAAAAACCCCACATACATTCATTTCTAGATTTCTGTATAAATAAAGGTGAGGATACATCTTGCACAAAAACCTCCAGAAAGGACTGTCCTAACCAGCTTTATCCTACAATTAAGATAGAAGCATCCCCTGATTTGGGGGGAATAAAACAAAACACACCATCATGAAAACAAGGAAGGAGAAAGAAGAAATGTAGAAAAGTTTTTAAACAATAAAAATTTCATGCAACAAGTAAACAAATCCTACTGACTGTTCCCAAAATTGGACACAGTTTCGTTGAAGCAACAAGTTCATGGAAAGCGCCGCTCACACTTGAGCCCCCCGTCAGAGCACACCCAAGATCCACTTGGCAGCAGTGCCATACCCTGCCTGGCTGCAGCACATCCTGGCTGGGGAGCTGCGACCACTGCACTAGGACTGGAAGGAAAGCTGCAAATACATCCGAATTAAAAACAGGGAGCAGGTCAGACAAGCTGCTCTGCACAGGAAGGACAACACAAACAGGGTGTGCTCAGCCATTAAGCCTGAATGGGGATAACTGGGTTCACATAAAACAGACAATCTATTTTCACATGAAGCCCTCTGCAACTGGAAATTCCAGATGGAAGCAGCTATTCGTTAGTGCCTGAACATTATTCTCAGCAAATAATTATTTACACACCAATAATGGATGCTAAAATATGGACACCTCTCTGGAGGACTCAAGGAGCAGCTCTGTAAATCCAGCCAAATTCGCTGTAGAAAGGGAGACACGAAAAAGATTCATTTGAACACCTTCCCTTTGACCCTCTTTTTAGGTTTGTACTTTAATGATAGAAGAGATCCTTGATAAGATCTGAAACACCACCATTTTATTTGATGAAAGATTCATCATTTGGTGATTTTTCAAAAGACTACAGTGTGCTTGTTCAGCTAAACTGTAGTATTATCACTGTTTGTGATTTGAAGAATTAACTTGCTTCAAAGAATTAACAAAATTAACCATGGTCCTCTTGAAGCTGTCGCAAACCTCCACTGAAGTGCTTTGCTACACTGTGGCCTACGTTGGTCAGGTAACAGAATCTGAGGAAAAAGTGAATGCAGATCTCTGTCAAAGTTTCAGTGATTTGGCAGCAATCGTATTCCTTCCCCCACCCCCAGCCTGGAAATGCAAGCATGCCATCGTAATGGTTCCTCCTTACACACTGTCACACTACAATTTCAAGTAAGAACTAACCAAAAGGATAGGAAACCAATCTGCAATGCGCATAGAGCTATGCCTATGTTTCCAAGAAGTCTATTTGGATCAGGGACTTCTCGGGCAGGCATCCTCCTGCCGGTGACAACTATCCCAAAGCCCTCGCTTCAGTCCAAGGATGGTCCCTGTTCCGGTGACATAAATAGCTGGAGCGTCCGAGAGCTGTATGTCCACAAACAAAAATATCTGCTATTTCCTGCTTTGCTGTAGAAACATGGGTCCTTCCGCACTGGTTAAGACAGCCTACAATTCCCAAAACAGCAGGCTCCTAAGAAGTACAATGTGCCTAAACATACACCCAGTGACACATCTGGTGTCAGCCTCAGGCTGCCCTTTGGTCCCAGCAGCAGAAAACTTTGTTTTCAACATCCACCTGGGTGTCTCGATAAGGAGCCATCTGCAAAAGCTTAGAGCAGAAACAGTGATAACCATGAGCCTCCAGCCTCCTCCACCAAGGCTGCTTGCAGGGACACGCCACCTTCCATAGGACTCAGGACGACCCCATCTCTGATCAGCCAACGTGCTGCCAGAGGTCATCGATTGGAAATGCTCACTGAAACTCGTCCAAATGGTACACTTACACATACATCTCCCAAATGCAGTTTGTGCAATTGCTAGCAGTATTTGCAAGCACCCTTTATTCGAACTTGGCCCTGATCCTGAATGCTCATATGCCCATGTTTATTTTAGTAACAAACTGCTTCACATGCAAGTATCTGAACCAGTGGTTCGATATCACAGAGCAAGTTTTCAATGTTGTTAGCTGTTACAGGAATGAGTCAATTTTAAATAAATACAAAGCTTTGAGAGACATACAGGTCAGGAACATACTTTTTGTTCTAGAGCAATGTTCATTCAGAAGAATGCTGCCTACTATTAGCATTTTCACATATATATTTAATATTATATTTAATATAGTTAAGACCATGCCTCCACACAAGTACCAAACATGACAACAGTTCCTTCTCAAAAAGCTTCAATATGGTGTTCAAGAAGAAAAGAAAAAAAAAAAAGTCAGGTATTCCCTTCCCCTTTCACTCTATTGACAAAAAATTAAATAAACCCGTATTTCAAGTTAAGCCATGATAGTAACAACACGTGTATGCTCAGAAATCAAAGCTTCAATGTTTCAACTCAACTGAGGTCAAAACTGACATTGTGCCAACTCCGTGGGCACAGAAAATACTTCATCACGATACCATGCCTTGCTTTGCAGAGAGCATGGAAACAGGGAACAGCTTTATCCAGCCTCTCCATATATGGATCAAACAATTCTCAGTTCTTCTGGCTGATATTTGAACACGTTCTCTTTCTAAGTTTCCTGACAAAAGTACAAAATATAACTACTATACATTCAAATAGAACAACGGCAAAACTGAAAACTGATCTGTAAGATTTCAAGTGCATCTTTAAAAAGAGAACAAACCAACCAACTCCAGCGGGCAAGCAGCAGCCGAGAAGTGACAAGCAGATGAGGAACAAGAGAACGAGCAGAGATGCGCACACAGCGCTGGTCTAAGCCCCAGCAGCTCTCGGTTTCATGAGGAATTCCCGCTCCAGAAGCGCAGGTACCGATGGCACAATGCCGCCGCTGAGGGCTGATTCGAGACCCAAGCTCACGCCCTGCCCCGGCGCGGCGCTTCGGGCAGCGGGCACGGAGCATCCCGGGCCGCCCGGCAGGTGGAGGAGCGGCCGCGGGCGGGCAGCCGGAGCCTCGCGGCCGAGCCAGGCGCACACTTACCCTGCGGGGCGCAGACCCCGCCGTGGCGGTGCCCGGCGCCCGCCGCCGCGCCTCGCTGGGATCTTCTC
>VZTE01006371.1:587532-608876 GCA_013397775.1 Eulacestoma nigropectus | reverse complement strand
TGCGCGCGGGGTCGCCCCGGGGGAGCCGCGGCTGGCTGAGGGGGGGCGGTGCCGGCCCGGGGAACGCTGTACGGCCGGAGCCGCGCCAGGGCCCGGGGAACGCTGTACGCCCGGGCCGTGCCGGCCGCAGGGGCCGGGGAACGCTGTACCCCCGGAGCCGCGCCAGGGCCCGGGGAACGCTGTACCCCCGGAGCCGCGCCAGGGCCCGGGCCGTGCCCGTCGGATGGGCCGGGGAACGCTGTACCCCCGGAGCCGCGGCAGGGCCCGGGGAATGCTGTACCCCCGGAGCTGCGGCAGGGCCCGGGGAATGCTGTATCCCCGGAGCCGCGTCAGGGCCCGGGCCGTGCCCGTCGGAGTGGCCCGGGAATGCTGTACCGCTGGAGCCGTGCCAGGGCGCGGGCCGTGCCCGCCGGAGCAGCTCGGGAATGTTGTGCCCCTGCCCCGGGCACTGCGCGGGCACGGACTCCTCATCGGTACCCTGTTCCCCGCGGTGGCTCCCAGTGTCATCATCTCCTTCGGCAGCCACGTGCGTAGCGTTTCTTGACAAAGACCAAAGGAGTCGCAGCGTATTTTAAATTCTTCTTTTTCCTTGATGTTGCTTCCCCCACCTCCAGTGAAACAAATCTGTGGGCTGAAAACTTATTTCTGCGCCCTGGGCTCAGGCCGTGCATGTGGCAGTTCTCGCTTCCCGGCAGGTTCTCTGCAGGTTCTGCAGGCCTGGCGTGCGGGGATGGAGTTGGCCTCGTTGTTAGCAGCCGTTACTATCCCAGCCCAAATGCCACGCTGGTAGAAGACAAACAGCACTAGGACAGGGCAAATAATGTGCTGAGGCTGCTCAAGTGGGCAGAAATCTAGTTTTAGGGAACATGCTGCTCAGCTACATCCTGCATTGGTTCCATTAGCAAGTGCACAGCCCTTCAAAACCAATCTTAGGAGATGATGTGGCATTTTTTACCAAGATAAAGTACTGAGACAGTTTTGTTGGTTAACTTGTACCTGGGTCTACATCTCCTACATTTAATTTCATTATAAACAGCTTCAGGACTCTATTTTGCAGCTTTTTATGTTGCATAGCTTACAAACAATCTGCAGTACACCTGTCTCGTGGTGGGTGAGAGCAGAGGATCCACTGCCATCTCCTACCCGTTGGCTGTAGGTTGGCTGTCACCTCGCTGTGGAAGGCAGCCAGGAGCAGACAGGCGTTCCATGCATTCTGCATGCCCAGCACTGCCGCAAATCCTGGGCCAAAGGAAGTGCTCGTTTGGTTCTAGAGAAAGCAACATGCCACAAATGAACATCACACATGTTCATAGATTTCCTCTCTTACCAAATTTTGAGGAAGGTCTAACAGTTTGCTCATCTGAAACAAAATCTTCCTGAACAACAAAATTAGATTAAAATTTTGAATCTTTATATGTGAGACACCAACAGTAGTAACCCAGTAATACCTGTATTTCTACAATGTAAAAACAACTCATTACATAGTAGTTGTGATTTCTCTTAACCTAAAATAAATCTCACAATTATTATCATATGTGAGAGTGCAACAACGTGAAATGCTATTTTGCCATCCTGTCTTTTGAAATCATTTGCATTCCTTTAAATACACATATTGTGAAATATCTGTGGTATGGGTTTCAGAGCAAGATGTCAAACCATTCCAGGATGCCTTTGGTTGGGAAAAATCCCAGAAGAGATGGTGGTGGTTTGGATGGTCCCAATAATCAGTGCTGTGCAGATGAGGAGCTGTGAGTCCCAAGGGATCTGTCTGGCCTCTGTCCCTGCAGCCTCAGATCCTGCTCTCTCTGACAGCTGCATTGCAGCACCCATGGACTGGGTTTGGAACTGCATCTCGGGCAAATTAGCGTGCAAGAAATGCATAAACCCAAAACTATCAGTCCTTTTGTGACAGCACGCTTGCTGTGTACAGTTAATGCACCTGTCTCCAGCAAATTCATTCACAATTACATTTTCTTCATTACCCAAGGGCCCAGGTAAAGGAAAAGCCCAGCACCACCTCACCTGAATTGATCTCACCTGTGTAGATGGTTTTGGTTCCCAACAAAAATGTCTCATTTCCAGCTGGAATCAGTATGTAAAGCTAAGCTTTTTACTATACCTCCCAGAACTGATCTGTAAGGATACAGTGGAAGAAGAAAAGCATAAACAAATTTGATGGGGGTTTTTTGTTGTTGTGCATGTCATAATTGGATGCCAAAACAGGTTGCCCAGATAAGCTGTGGGAATTCTATCCTGGAGACATTGGAAACTTCTCTGGCCCTGGCCAAGGTCACCTACGCGGCTCCTGCTCTATGCTGGGGCTGACCAGACAAACTCCAGAGGTTGCATCCAACCTAAATTACTCTCCTAACCATAAAGTTTTCTTCTACTGGAGCTGCCATGCTCCCTAGCTGAGACATGGCTTGGATAGAAGGAATGAGGTCCAGCCAAGCAGAACACCAGCAACAAAATCCCCGTTAAAATTCTGCATGGGCACCACAGCTTGACTGCCCTGACCTTACTGATGCTATCAGTGGGTGAGCTGTGCCACCAGCACATGCATGCCTGAAGCAAAGGGCATGCATGTGAAGTCTGGGAGAGGAAACCTGCTGCACTGAAAAACACCAGCTAGCAGCTGAATTCTGGGCTTTTTCTGCAAGAAACATTTGTTGCAACCATTTCAAACTGAGCAAACCAGTTAACATCTACCTTGACTCTTACCTTCAGACCTTCACATTTTCCACCTGCTCTAATAGGAAACCAGATTCCTTCTGTTTATGTGTGCCTTTGATTGTCTGAATTATTTTACTAAGGAATAATAACTTGCTGCACTTAAAGTAACTGTATGTAACTTTTAGCAAGTTCCTCTAATTTAGGAGGCATTTTTGAAAATGTTTGTTACTTGAATATTTCAGCAATTAAAACAATATTAGTAGAAAGTAAGTACTGGCTAGAGTAAGGACCAAATCCTGCACAGAATTGGAGTACTGGCATTTGGTGTGCAGTACTTACTGCCTTCTCCCATGAGTATTAGCTGTGGAAACAAAAGAAAATTCAACACCATTGTGTTTTCCATGCTGCTTCACACAGTATTTCCTTCATGTTCTGTATGGTTTTAAATGTTAGTTTAAGCACTTAGATTATTCCTCTATGCAATAGGCACACAGGAAATAGCTTGGTGAAAAGCTGCCAATAGTTGAGTCTATAAACACAATTTGATCTGTATCTTAGAAAATTGTTTCCACTCCAAACTGTGGTTACAAAGCACTTTTTCTTGTTGGCAGCTGGATTTTTTTTAAATCCCTATGCATCCTGTATTTGCCCAACAGAGTTGGCATTGATCACACAAAAAAACCCCTGCAGATAAAATAACATTAAGGCTCTGGCTGGAACTAACTTGAGCCAGTGGAGTAAGAGTCAAACCTGAGCTTTTGTTTTCAGTTCAGCCTGTTTTGTTCAGGAGCTGCAAAGCACACAGTGCTGAAAGTAAGTCCTTTTACTTGGCTTTCTACAAAAAGTAAAAGCTACTTTAAGAGGATGGGACTAGAGCTTGCATTGACTTGAAGAGGCTTCTTGTTAGGAGACTGGCAGATATTTAGGACCAGTTAAACAGTGTAACTTTTAACAAAGAGAAAACAGTATTATTCTGATGGTACAAAGAGAAATGTTTTTAAAAGTTTTTTTTATTAACAGATTGAGTTTTCGCCAATTACTTAATTTTTGCTGAGTTGATAATGTGAGAACTGTAAATAATTGAACAGGCAAAAAGTCCAACTTCAGTTGGAAAAAAAATGCATTGATCAGAAGGATATCCGTGGTGAAGATGCTGATGCATGGGTAGCAATGTTTGGGCACTGATACAGATGAATAATGAAATTATGCAGCTAAATATTTCCTAATAAAAGACTGAAAAATAACCTTTCCAGCCTTGCTGACAGTGTCAGAGATAAGCTCTGCCTCAGCAGATAGGTTGAAGAAGTTGTGCTTTCCTAAGCACACAGGCTTTCATTTCTGTACGCACTTGGGGACTGGTTTTGAACTGCTCTGGTCTGACTTCAGAAAATTCCATCTCTCATAGCTTACAAGATTCCTCAGATGTATCTGAAATCATAGTTTCTTATTAATTTAGGAAGTACCTGTGGAAAGATATACTTTACTTTCCTTCAGTGGGATTCGTGTGAGTAAAACTAAAAGTGTCTGGAAACATGAATGAGTCTCCTTTTCATTAAAGCTTAACAAATCAGTATCTTTCTTCTCTCAAGACCTGTCGCAGACAGAGGGATAAAGTGACAACTTTATGACTAAAGTGGAGCTGATGACAGCTGGGAACTGGAAGCATTTGAATGCCCCAATAAAATCTATGAGCACTCTTTTTATTGAAAGCGTCTGCCTTCCTGACATCAAAATGGACTGAAATAAGAGTCCCGTGAAACTTTATCGGGCAGCTAATAGCTGTGTGTCTTATCTCCAGCCTGCCAAATGACTGATTTCTCTCAGATGCAGACACCACTGCGGTCATCCATACCTTTGCTACCCCCCCACCCTATTTTGAACCAGCCAGCCAAGGCACCCTACAGGCCCAGAATACAGCTGCTTATCTTAAGAAGACAAACCAATGGGAGAATAAAACATTTATATTCTAAACCTGAGGAGGCTGATAGACAACAGGCTAGACAAAGCTGAAGGTGTTCATTACCAAAATGGGTCCACCATCTGCTCCCTGGTCACTGGAAATATTTGCAGTTGGAGTTGCCCTTTTTAAAAGCAGATTCTAGAGACTCCAAGAGCAGTGAAGTGTTTGGCTCAACCCACTGGCCCCTAGAGAGCATCCTTGCCAGACACCTTCTTCAACCAAAACTGCGTTAAGAGGCACCGCTGTCGAGATCTTACACCTGGTGCACTACACCTGCATTGCTGTTGCTTGGCCATGTCCAACAAAACATGGGTGCCTTCTCACCAAGAGGTAACACATTTCTCAGAAGCCACTGCCACCATCAGTTCTTCTCTGACTCCAGTGGCATGGGCCACCTGGGCTCTGGCAATGTGACCTACAGATTCGGGATGGTTACCCTGCCTTTATGTGAAGTGCTGAGCCCATTGCTTCCAGGGGCATGGTCTACCTGTCCTGTTAAAACTAATTAAAATTAAACAGGAAAGGATTTTAAAAGCCATATAAGGTAAACTTAGATTCAGATGAGCAATGTGATGGAAATTCTTCTGTTCGTAGTTACCAGCTAACTTAAGCAGCAGGAATGTTCACAGCTCTGCCTTCTGTGCTTTGTTTAAGCAGAAATAAGACAGTAATTCATGCTCCTTTTAGCATCTTACACATATTTTTTTAAGTTAGTATTTGACTTTTTAGAGAATGCAAGTTAACATCTCTACGAGTTTTTCAAAACATGTCATTGAACTTCAGGGCTGTCATTACCACCTCTGCCTGCAATCTTACAACATGCCAGTGCTATGGTAGGATGTCAGTCTCACTGAAGATATGCTAAAAATACCAAAGTGTTTTGGATATAAAGAAGCCAAAGCATTACCCATACAGTAAAAATAGTCGGTATCATGACCATCACCACAATTAGCTTCTCCTAACATGGAGACAAAACCAGCAGATTGGTGGCACTCAATCTTGCTTGAAGTGAAAGTTAACACCAGCAAATAGTGTAATATATTTGGTCAAAAGAAAAACAGCTTCAAACGCTTGCTCAAAACATCAGGAGATTCTCTGTGAAGGAAATGAAATCACTAAATAAGCATTTTTCTGTTTATTTTGTCTTATGTCTTTAGGCCAGGACCCCATTTGTGGTCCTGCCATTTCTGCCCCGGGAGGACAGAGAAGCAGAGCTCTCCCCCATGTCCACCTGGGGTCCATCTTTCTCCTTGGCCTTGTGCCTTCACAAAGTCTCCACCACCATTCAGGCTCTCACAGAATTTGGCTATTAATCCAAATTTAGATTAAATGTAAGATTTGTGAATCTCCTCCCTAGCTGTATCTACAAGGTCTTTGAGCTGTGTTCTTTAGCAGCCCATGTTAATATTGAACAGGAACTTGTAATACCTGCAGACCCTTAGCACAGCTGGCTCTGCCAGGCCACCCAACAAAGTCCAGGGGATGTTGCAAGGTACATCTATCATAAATTACATTATGCACAGGGCCTTAAAACCTGCTGCAAACACAAAGTTTATTTATTAAAAATCCTGCAAAACTTACAACACTCTAAGAATATCTTGAATGATTTCCAATTACCTACTATCAGCCAACAAAATGCCAGATTGGGGGAATACAGTTAATGAGCATCTCTTAGGAACTTTGGGAAAGTGGATTCCCCTTTCTTCCACTTCTAGCATTAGAAATAGTGATTTTTCAAATCATCAACTTCCAAACTCTGAGTTTCACATGAGAGCAAAGTATAGAGGACTTCTAAATGTGGTATCAGGAAAAGCAATATATAGAAAGAAGTGGAAACATCCTTAAATTGAAAGACTGATCCTTTTTAAGAACTGTATATAGTGTGCTGTGCTCAAAGTATTTGACTTAAGATAATCACAAGGATGCCTTAAAGATGTGTTTTCATGATCTTAAATTTTAATTTTCTGTAGGCAAAATCTGGCAATGATTTTCAGAAGCTGAAAGGACCTATTCTATTTTTCTCTTTTATATAAGCGAAATAATTTTATTACTCAAAAAACTTTACATGTGTGCATATAAGATCATTTCATTATAGTTATTCTGTATGTTGCAAAGCCAAAATAAATGGGAGTGGGGTTGGAGGGGGAGGAAGCCAGAGAAACACAGCATATCATCTCAGGCTGCTGAGAGATCTGTCGAATTTCATATGTAAAATACTCTCTTTTTTCTCGCCATTGTGTGTGCATCAGACGGAGCAATCAGAGAAGTTAATGTTAAGGAACCACGGAGGTTTTTTTCCATGTCCTGGAATGCACCTATCAAGTAAAACTGTGTTTCATCAGAGAAAAAGGTTTTCCTGCTTTGGACAGCCAGTATGGAATACATGTTTTGACCTGATGAGCTTTCTTGACTTGTAAAGAGCAGTGCAGCAAGGAGATTAATACTTGAGCCAGCTGGCTGCAGCGGGGAAAGTCCCTTATTTGCAAGCTTGCCAGAGCTGCTGCCTACCATCTGCTGACAGCTTGCTCCCAGCACTCGCTCACTATTGTGATAACAAGGAATGGCAAAAGCACAGCAGCTCATGGGAAGGTGCTATGGTCAAGCTTCTTTTAATTATTAATGTCCATCATAACATTCAGTCACGCCTGGGAGACAAAACAGAATCCAAGAAAATGGAGGTGAAAAACAGATTTAGAATCTAATTTGTGCTCCTTTAATCACACATGTCCTCCATTTGCACATATTCAAATCCATCTGTGTTTAAATACCTCAAGTGATATGGTCCTGTTACTATCCCAACAATCTCACTGGTCATGTGGTTAGGAAGCATTTCCAAATACTTAACCCAAATGTTAGTCAGCTGTTCTATCTCGTCGTGTCTCATGTGATGTATTGGTGTAATGTCCTGCTGGTCTTTTGTGGCTGCTCAGACCATGGCACATGGTCCTGGGTGGCACCTTTCCCTGCCCAGCCTAGCAGACCACACCGCTGGAGGGAGAGGTGCCACCAGGCACTGGCACAGGGACCACCAGCCAGTCCTGCATGGGTTCCTCTGAGCTTCCAGGAATATTACCTGGACAATAAAATATATATTCAAATGCAATTTACTGTTTCAAATAACTGAAAATCAATTTACTTTTCACTCTGAAATATTGTCTCCATGGGAGTGGAAAGTCAGCGTGTCTCAGCTGATTTCAAGTATTTGGGAAAGGCTACAAAGGCTTCTGTGCTTTCTCTAGTGGGCACTCACAGTAAGGGCACTCTTCAGGTGAGATCTGTTAGAGAAGTGTGAGCTATTGAAAATATTCAAAATATTTACATGCTTTAGTGGATAGAAGCACTACTTTATCCTAATCTCTTCTCTAATTACTCGAGTTTCCAGCTATGCCACAGCATAATCTGTGTAATATTCACAACAAAGACCCACAGCATTTTAATACAACAAATTTCACATGGATATCACAATACTGGGGATTCTGAAAGACCATGTACATCTAATAGATTACATCAATTTTTCAATGTATATTTTTCCTTATTTAACCCCTCAACTTTCCTTCTTAGTGCTAAAATTTGTTTCCTAAATGCCATATTCTTCTCCAGAATAACATGACTCATTGGTATGTAAAAAACTATTCTTTAAAGTTAAGCTTCTGGGTTTTTTACGTTGAGCTGTGAGATCTAAAATGACAAATTTTAAAATCTATTTTTGGATGGGTTTAACTTTGTATGTTTCCAAATACCAGTTTCTGCTCTGAAACATCATGTGCAAGGTAATTTTCAGTGTTCTTCCACTTCTGTCTGGCAAATTCCCCTGTTGTCTATATATGAAAGAAACACATTTAAACCGGATATACTGAGTGTAAAAACAGAATTTGCATGGGAGGGACAAGGGCAGAGGGAAGTCTGAAACTAAAATTACTCCAAGTAGCTTATTCAAACGGTGTTTCCAAGGTGACAAAAAACCCTTTATTGCAAGGTTGCTCATTTATGTTGTACAGTTGCCAGGATTTTGATCTAATTTTTAGTACTGACGAACTAAAATTATCCCACTTCTTCTCAAAATAAAACCCAACCAAACAAAACAAATTTTAACTGTGTAGTGGCTTCTGTTTTCACAACCAGCAACAAAAGAAAATCAGGTCAAATTGTAAAGCTGCCAATTTTAGCATCCCTTTGCAAGATGCATTCCCAAATAGCACATTCTAATCAAGCATGCAGTTCATCAGGTGTCACAGGCTGTTATGCACTGAAACCCCCTTACAGTTTGCAGCCTTTCTGAGCTGGCACCTTGCACACGCATGTGACAGACAGGACCCCACCTGGGCAGCTACTGGTGGGGCAAAGCAGGCTGAGAAAGGAAAACCCTGGGGAAACACCCTGAATGTGCTTCTTCAGATCTTCATACATGTATTTCGGAAAAAAAAGAACCCTAAGCAAACACCAAAGACTGCATTCTGCACAGCTCTTTGAACAATCCCTAAACTGACAGATCAGTTCAGCAACACTACTGAGGCAGTAAAGTGGATGTTTTGTTAACTACAGTATCAAGTCTCAGAGCTTTAACACCTAAGAATCACCTTGTCTCAGGATTCAAAGCCCTCTTTTGCACAGCACGTTGTCCTTCTTTATGGACAAAAACTGGAATGTTCATTTTTCTTCCCCAGTCCTGGCCCTTCCTCCTATCAACATCTTGCTCTCATAAAAAACACTCCAAAATTTGACTTCAGAGTCATCTTCCCCCTCCATTTTGCCTGCTTCTGAAACACAAGAAATCAATTAAAGCTCTAAGCTAGCATATTTTTCCTTTCTAAAGAACATAAGGGCTCAATGAAGACCCTTAGGTATTTACCTGCTTTACCTGAAGAACCACAGAGAATGATGCCCCCCTAGTTTTACCTCCTGTCTTCCCCTTATCACTTCCTTCCCCTCTCTTACTCTGTCACAGCTGAGCTTACTGCAGGGGTTTGGACATTGGGACAAGCGCCATGACACAGCTCCATAGAAGATTCATTTCCTGAAGCAGACCTTCACCATCTCTAGACCTCACATCCACTCCAACCCTCACATACCTCTTCCTTGGGTCCTGGGAGGGCTTTGCCCATAATGCTCCCAGGGCCCTGAGCTTTGCCACTCGCAGGGGCAGAGCCCTCTCTACATAGGAAAATGGGTTTATCAGTCTTTTGTCTGTCAGTTACTTAAAACAGTCTCAGCAGTCAGCAACCTCTGAATGTAGACAGGTTTACTGATCATTCCAATGGAAACCTATTCCTCCAGGATTCAATGTGCACAAGGAGGCAACACGCGAGGCTGGTTCCACTGACTACCCCCACCTCCTCTGCCCACCCACTGAAAACCAGCTTGTGACTCATAAAGGCATCCTGGTCTCCAGTGGCGTTTCTGGTTCCACACACCATTTGAGAAGGACAACAGTTGTTACGAAGGACTGCTTCCCAAAGAGGCATTTCCTTTGCTGCTGACAGGCATGAGCTCCGTTACTTCCCATGCTCAGGCTGCTGTTGCCTTAGAGACCAGAACCAACAGAAGAAGAATCTGCTCTTCCAGGCATCAGGGTTTTCTACAGAATTGATTGATGCTCATCTTTCACCACTAAGAAGTCCTCACCTTGTAGCCACTGGAGACGACTGCCAGGCAAGAGAGCCAGTATCAGAGTGAGCATCTATTGCTTGTGCAGAGGCGGAGGGGTAGGAACTGCAGGTGTGATGCTGGAGTGCTGCTTGTGCGTTGTGGGAAGCGAGACGGAGACAGGGAGCAGGACACCAGTGCCCAGTTGCTCCATCAGCCTGGCTGTCTTCCCAGGCAACGTGTAGGACATCAACTCTCCGTGCTTCGCTAATTTGGGGTACTTCACAGAAGCCAGAAGTCAAACTACTTGTCATTCACTGTGCCAAGTCTTGCCAGAATTTAGTGTGCAATGTTTAGGAATCCCAGTATGAAATGTTCCCAAAACATCAAAGAAACGGTGAATTATCTATTTTAATATGTCTGATTCAGCAAACACTCTGGAGCCAAGTGTCTGCCTTTCAAAGTACACTGCATGTGGTGTTTCTGTCTGAAAAGCACATCCATCTCCCCTGCTTGTCCATAGGAGACACAGGGAGGGAAGTTCCCAAGGCTTTTAGCCCAGCCAGCAGGGGCAAGCCCTACCTTATTAATGCAGCTGTGACACTGCAAATCTGTGCATCTCAGCCCCTGCTGCACTGGCTTCTGGTCTCCCTGGCAGCTTTGTATACAAAATATATATTTTTAAAATACATTAGCAAGTGTTAACCCGAAGCAGAATTTTTCTTGCCTGTCAGCAAAGAACATCTGGAAATGATCAATCTCTCCACCTTGCCCAAATGTCTTCAGGGAGAAATTAATCTTTTAAGACATCTATATTAAAATGAAAAAATGCATTTGTAAGCTTGCGAAATTCAGTTAAGTTTTCCTGAGAAGAAAGCATGGAAGGGTAAAGGAATCCATTCTTTCTAGGAGTAAAAAAACCACAAATCCTTTTCCTTACTCTGCTGCAATGTGCACAACAAGGCATCAGCCCCCATCAAGAAACAGAAGCTCAGTGCTATTGCCTCGGCACTGTAAATTCACATGTGCAATCAGCTCATATACAGCAGACTTTCCATTGCCTGTGGTGGGATTCATATATAGCTGAATTTCATCCACACGTGTAGGTTCTTGCAGGAATGAATGCAGCATCTCTAAGGAGAAACGTTACCATTCTGGGAACCCACAAGCAATGATCAGTGCTGCAATTTACTCTCCTCCACCACCCTTTGTAATGTAAGAGCCAGTGAATCAATTAATATGAAAGACACAATCTAAGGTGAGGAAAAAGCTGACTTTAGAAGGTGATACTGGTGTGCTACCAAGAGCAGAAACATTGAAGAGAGCTGTGTTTTCCCAAGCAGGGTGTATTTTAGGGGTGAAAGTGTGTGCTGGAGGGGCAGGGGAGCAGAGTGAGCAGGGCCCTCGCACAGGCAGGGTGTGCCTGCCCAAGTATTTTGGTTTGGAGCAGGAGGCAGCTTTTGAAGTGACTCTCCCTATCAGCCTGGCAGACTCCACTTTGGTTTCCACAGTGGACCAGCTGGATTCCTTTCAGATGAAACTCAAATCAGAGGATGTACTCTAGGAGTGCACTGAATGCACTTGGACTGCTGCTGGGCGTTGCTCCTGTGGGAGCAAAGCTGAGCTAGCCCACAGCACGGACTAGTTCACATTACAGGCACTCTCCTACTGTGCCAGATGACTTACTAATACAAATGTAGCCACAGATTAAAGAGCATTCTTTAGCTTGGTATCAGAAATAGAACTGGTCACATAGAGCTTCCTCAAAACCCTACAGCATTAACCAGGAGAGTCAGTAAACATTATTCTTGTAAAAAAAGAAGAGCTACTGATTTAGCAAACAAAAGCCATATGCAATATAATTGAGAAAAACAAACAAATGTTCAAGATGGAACTGATCCCCTGAAATTGATGATTTCCCAAGTGCCAGGGAAGCAAATTTCCCAGCTGCTAGTATTTCTGGTTCTTTATGCTCAAGTGTGTATGCACAATCTGGGATATAAACACAATTCTGATGGAGAATCTGGGAGAGTTTCATGGGAATTAGTGCTGTTATTAAATGTGATAGTTTTTCAGGGTAACTTCAGCAGAATGCTGTTAAAATCGAAGGGATTTTTGCAGCATGAGAAGGAAAAGCAAAAATCAGAGTCTACAAAATATTCCCAATATAAACCGACTGATTATTTTAAGCCCCTTCACATTATTTACTAAACTCTGAATTTCAGAGCAATCCATGAAGACAGTGGTGTCACCCCCAGCATTACTGCCCTGCTGCAGCCAAAGCAGGCATCAAGTGAAGTTTCTACCGACCATGGGACATATCCAGCCCTGGAAACATTTGCCCTGTAAGCAAATTACATTAGGTATTTCCACAGTGAATAAGACCATTATCTTTCAGCTTCGTATGTTGCCAAAATCCTGTGAAAAATTAAATGACGTCTTTTAATTAAAAGCCTAAACACATACAGTGGGTTGATTCCATCTCTAGGACCCCCATTGCTTCTCTTGACTATAATGGTAGTTTCTTTTCATTCCTTTTGAATAGCCTTGAGAAAAAAAGTTGGTTTTAAGAGCTAATTTAACTTCTGACTGAACTGCAGGGCCTGACTGTTAAATGCTGTCCAGAGTTACCCCAGTACAGCAGCAACACAATCCTCAGCATAAGTCTGTTCCAAGGGAACTTGGATGCAGTGCACTCTAGCAGGTTCTGTGACCAGACAAACTGGCCTCAGAAATTATGCCTTTTGCTGTAATTCTGTCATTCAGTCTAAAATTAGTTAATTTTTTTAAAAATTGCATTAATTTTTTTTTCCCTTGACTATGCCACAACCAAAGAACCAAGGCAAATCCTGAGGTAAATCACATTTTATAACCCTGAATATGCCATCCTGAGCCACATACACCTGTGCTTACACAGGAGTCCTTGCTCTGTGTGAACACAAAACTACGGACCATGGAGCTGCTAGAGAGGGTTATATGCTTCCCCAAAATGAAGAAAGTTAAACTCTCTTGTTTAACTGCATGTTTT
Organism: Eulacestoma nigropectus; assembly: GCA_013397775.1. Classification (NCBI taxonomy): domain Eukaryota; kingdom Metazoa; phylum Chordata; class Aves; order Passeriformes; genus Eulacestoma; species Eulacestoma nigropectus. Next base: position 595,632 of record VZTE01006371.1, on the reverse strand, counting down.
TGCTGATTTCTGATTCACTACAGCACCAAGCTGCCAGCACAGGCAGAAGGGCTGGTGGGGCCGGTTGCATCACTTCCAGCACAGTTTTAAAGCCAAGAGGTCTGACAGGAATGGTGTACGCCTGGCTGGCCTGGGGCAGCCAATGGGCTGGGTCACCTTGGGAAGGCACATTCCAGACTTATTTTTGTAACCTTCTATGAAAGAAGGTTAGAAGTCCAAGGTATAATAAGAAAAATGCAACTTTTCAAAGCCAATTCTTCCTCACTTTCTTATTTTACAGAAATCAGAGTTCTTCTTGAGTATTCTTAAATTTAAACCACCTATACTTTTTTCAAGCACAAGATCAAAAACCCCTTTGGGCTTTTATCTTCTAATTAGAAACTTTGAAACTCAGTAATTAGTTTGTCTGAAATAGACATTTAGCATGACATTTAACCATTCATTATTTCCATATTGATTTTCACTGCTTTGTTGAAGACAAACACATTTGACCAAAATTGTGTGCCAAATAATTTTTTGGCATGATCATTCTTACATGATCCATCAATGTAAGAATTATTGTTTTAAAGAGAAAGGATTATGGCAACTGTCCTTACACAGCATTCAAAAATCATGTGAAATTTACAGTGCAAAAGCTGTTTAAAACACCTTTGTCTAGAGCAAGATATCCAGAAAGTAAACAAAATAGATGTGTACAGTTTCAAGAGACACTTAATCAAGCATTAGAAAGAAAATTAGAAGGGAATTGGGTTCTGGAGTGTAGAGCTGAGCTGCAGATGATTCAACAGGCTCTGTGCCAGCAGTAACAAAAGCGCTCTCTGCTGGAGCAGAACAGCTGGAAAACCTGCAAATGGGCTTTATACAGATACTTAAAACAGAATAAGATTTCAAGGTGGAAGCAGTATTTCATTACTATTGTCAAAGATCATGGTGACAAAGCTGTCAGAGATACAGCTTCTTTACAAGGATCCAAGCACCACGCACAAAGGTTCCTGTGAGAACAAGTCACTAATGGTAAGCAAACCTTCGATCATGTACAAACCCCAGTTTTCCTAACTATTAAAATAGTATGTTTTAAATTAGTCCTTGCCATTGCCGACCTTGTAACTACATTAAATAATACAACTCACTGAAACATTTCAGACAATGTATAAGATATTAGTCTCAAAAAATACAATTTTATCAGTCCAAAGGAAGGGATTACAATGGAAAGTGACACATTTCTAGACCAGAAGCTTAACAGAGAAACTTTTCTCCTTTTTTTTTTTTTTTTTTTTTTTTTTTTTTTTTTTAAAACTCCTTGTTTAGGTCTTCATTAAATAGTAGTGATCCTTTCTGCAAGGGAAGTAAAATTAGTCTCTCACATTCCCTAGTCTGGTTCCTCAAAACATCCCTTACCAGCCTATGTCAGACAGGTTACTTTTTTAACAAAACTGGACTATGTTGTGCTTCCAACAGAAAGACTCCCCCCAATGACTTTTGCTGTGAGCCTGCTGCTGGCAGGGTTGTTGTTTGTTTGGTGGGTTGGTTTGAGGAGAGCGTGTTAATCTTCCCCTGAGAAACTCTGTGGTTTAGGTTTAACGCCCCATTACACTTTCCTGGGGTTACCCTTTATTAATCCTGTATTTGTTTCCGTATCAGTCCATCTGCAGCAAGAAACATATGGTGGGAGAAGTTACGGGAAGGGATGGGAAATCAGAGTTTGCTCCAAAGAACAAGTTTACTTTGTTAGAAGACAAGAAAATACAGTGTTCTTGTGTTGCTCCTCACAGCTACAGCAAAGCAACAAAGCAAGTGATTTGTCTTCTGAAGCTACCAAGACTAAAGAATTCTAAAGATGAAGACCACTTGACCTTCCTAAATGAAGAACCCTGATAAAATTATTTGATAAGGACTAAAAATGCTTATCTCCATTCATTGAATTCATTGCATTCTTCCATCAATCCAGCTCCACAAGCACTGGCTTCCCTGAAAATTCCTGCTTTTTTCAGAAGTGCCCTGAAGAAAACAGTTCAAAGGAACCAGCAGCACAAAACCATTCCAATCTCTGGTGTGACTCTGCCTTCCAGCCCCAACCAATCTTTGCATATTTCTAACAGTGACACAAATTCTGTGGACTCCTCTGAAGATGATGTTGTTCCTTTTGGTCTGTGATACTCCCAACATAAAGAACTAGCTCACTGCAACCTCTATCCCTCCATTATTCCTGCTATTTCGTGGTTCCTAATTATATGACTTTCAAACTTTTAGAAAGCAGTCCACTGCTACCAACATGTTTGGCTCAGAACAGAACTATTCCCTGAGATTACTATGTCTCACGGGAAGCCTCCTGTGCAATGAAAACACAGTATTTCTTTTAAGCAGTTTTCTGTATTCTGCCAACATTTTGTTGTACAGAAATGCTGCTTTTGCTTCACTCTTGACATTCTGAGACAGGCACAGCCTGCCCAGATTATCACTGCCTCTTGCTGCATCATTTATTAAACTTCACCTCAGTCAGTGCAGCCAGAAAATGCCTCTGGCAGAAATGGAATCAGATTTCTTAGCAAGGTGCCTCCATTTGCTCAAGGGTTTTCTAATCACATCTTAGGCTAGTGTTCTTGAGAATTCTTTTCCTTTGTAACATTTGCCCTCCTGTGAATTACAGAGGAGTTGGCATCTCCTCCCGAGCATGACTGGACAGCCATTCCCACTCAGCTGCTGCAAGAGCAACTGACCTGTCAGCAGGCTCACCTCCGTAGGGCACTGGTACCACCATGCTTGTGCCCATCACTGAGGGTCCTGGAATTTGTCCAGCTATTGGGAAAACAACCTTTCAGATTTTTCCAGTCTAACAAGGAATTGTGGGTGTCCTTAAACAACATTTCTCAAAATGGAAATGCTGCACAGCTGTAGCCATTGCCAGGGGTACCTTTCAACTGGTACAACCATTTATCCTACAAGCACACACACTTCAGCTGTAATCATCTTCCATGCTTTTAAGACAGTCCTGCACTGTTCTCATATCCAATCCACACCCAAAGCAGAAGTACAAACATCTCTGACCAATGGCCAAAGGGGCTTGGATAAAATCAGCAAGCTAACACATAAACAGGGACAATAACCTTTCAAGCCTGCAAAGAAAATCCAAACTGTATTATGCTGGTGACTGAAAGCATTGCATCTTTTTGTCCTGATTCTGCCATGATTCTCTAAGATTAGCAAGCTGGCAAAGGAGCTTCCTGTCACCAGAGTGGCCAGCACTGCACAGCTTCTCTTTCTCTCCAATGATAAAAAAGCCTCTTCCTGTGTTGATTCCAGGTTCACAGTAAAATATTCTTTATGGAACACACCACATTTCTCTGGATTTACTTTCATATGGGCAGCACTAAGCTTATCACAAACTATTTGTAGACGAACCAGCATTTCGAGAGCAGTACTCTGCATCAAGAACAGGAACAGCACAGTAACAGAGGGATGCTTTGCCACAACCTCCCTGTGAGCATTTCTGGGAAAAAGCACTGCCTGCCATTATCCTCAACAGCTGTACTTCCATACTGATGTGAATTCTTCTTTTCCAGATCATCCTGCCTTTCTCGGAAAGCCAAGTACTGCAGCTGCTATTGTGCCAGCATTGGAAGCAACACAATGTGCTCATTGCAAATTAACTGCCTTCCAGACACTGTTTTTCTGACTTTGACAAATTTTTAAGAGGATTTCTTCGAATCAAACCTGTATGCGTTTTTACTGGTTTTTTTCCATTACACATAATGATTGTAATCAGATTTGATTCATCATAAAAACAGTAGAATGGTGAGTTAATAGAGAACTAATTTTCAGAGGCAATCTTCCCCATTTGTCAGCAGGAGTGTATGTTCACTGTCACGGACTGTTCTATAGTTAGAAATTTCTTGAACATCTGAGCTATCAGTTTAAGTTTAGTTGGTGTTCACTCACGTTTCACAGATCCTGATGCATAGACAAATTTTCATTATTAGCTGCCCAAACCTGAAGAAAACCTCTGTTTCTTGAAGTCTTTTGAGTTGCTTCAGAAGCTGCAGCACTGTACCACTTCTCTCATCATCTTTTCCTGAAGATGATGCACTAAAGCATCTCTGCCAAAACAACTTCCAGCTAGAGAACCACTTTACTCAGATAACTCAGCTTCACACAGGCTCTCACAGCCTTGTTTCAGATGCCTTACTTCAGAAAAAGATGAAGAGTTGTTTGTGCCATTTCTCCTGAACAGGGAAGCTGCCATGGTCACTGCTTACAATGAAGATGCCCTCAACCTGCAAATAATACAATTAATTCTTCTTCTCCCAGGCTAGACATGCTGGTTTTCTCCTTGGAAATTGAGTATCAGATGGTGTTAACTTCAAGACAACTGGATACTACATCTATCAGATGGTCTGAAAACAAAAGGAGCAAATGGCATGGTAACTTCCTGAACTGCCCTGTAGAACAGCAGAGCAAAAAAATACACGAACAAAAGCCTCCCTGGTCACAGCAGTCATGGGAATGCATCCAATTTCCAGAGCTGGTGACATTAACCTTCACCTGTAATGCTCTTCAAGGAGCACTTCACTAGCAAACAGAACTACTGTACGAATCAAAAATGCAGATGGAGTATTTCAAGAAACCCTACAGAGAGCTGCCACTCCATAAGCTTTGCCATGACAGTGTCCCTCATCCTAGACCTTGTTAGGACACTGTCTAGTATCTGGGTCTGTGCTAGGAGAGGTGGGCACAGGGAACCCTCAGCTGTGTCAAGTATTATTTTTTGAATTGTTTCCAGACTAACAGCACGAAATGGGTGGAATGTATCACAGATTTGGCCCCACAGCCTGTGAAACTGGGAAGGAGCAGCTGCAGAGTCTGCAGGTAGACAAGGATCCAGAGAAAGCATTATCACACTGCCAAAGCTAGAACTGCACAACTTGTTAATATATTCACTAAAAATGAGTACACTTTTCTATATATTGAGGTTAAAAAAAAATCACTTAAAAGCACTTAAAAAAATATTAACATCATATTAGCACATATGCATACAGAATCTGTTCTGCTAAAGTAAAGCTAGTCCAAGACAGAAGGAAAGTAGAAAACACCAATTTTTACATAAAAAATTTAATTACATAAACTTCTATTAGTAGGCCCTAATCTCACTGCAGATTTTCTAAGGCACAGAATCTTTATCTGAAAATGTACAGCAACCGTTTCTCCAATCCAGTACCAGCTGGTACCTTGTCATATACAGACCCAAAAACCTATTCAGCAGCATACCACAAATTCAGCATATACTGACTAGCACTTTGAGAAGATTACCAACTGTTTGTACTGAAATAAATACAATTTGGCAGCAAAGACTCTATCACAGCTTTGTCACAATTTTTGTCCACATAAATACTTTGATTCTATTTTCTGTTTCAGGAAGAATACACTACATGCTTCAATTCTGCCTCCATCAGTTAGTCTCATGTTTCACTGATGAAGATCCCATAACATCAAAATAATTATAAAATATTAAACTCCATTTTTAGGTCCATTTTTTTCAGTTTGTGGTTGTGTATTTATTGAAACAAAAAAGCCCTGAGGAATCTGTTAAGTCACAGAACAGTGAATGGCATATAATACAGAATTCATTGCTCCTATTCACCAAGCATGCAATGCAATATTTATACCGCAGATGTTTTCAAATGTGGTTTTATTCCAGTGACTATTTGCAGTCTATACATATATTTAAAAACAACGTTATGTGAACATATCACAGACCAGTACCTAAAAAATCTTTAGTATATACTCCTTTATAAAAGGTTTTGACACAATGGAAAAGTCAGTCGAGAAAAACTCATGTTACCAGGCTTCTTGATAAACAAAATACTGTGAAGCCCTGTAACCTGCATGAGCACAAGTATCCATGGCAATGGATCTCTGTTCTAAATCCCTTTTTTAAATAAACAGGTTTAAATTTTGTTCAGTAAACAAGTTCTACCACAATACTGTCCATTTAATTTTGTGCTTTCCAAAAGGCAAGCATACTACAGAAATAAAATTCCCTACCCAATACGAGAGAGAAATGCAGTAAACACGTATTTGTTTCCCATTCCAGCAGAGGAATCCAAGTCCCTTGAAACTGTCATTATGTCTAATTCCAAAATACCCTGCTTATACCTTCTTTTTCTTCTTCTTTGCCTGCTCTCCAGACTCTACTTTTCGTTTCTTAGCAGAAGCTGGTTCATCATCTTTTTCATCATCTTTAAATAAAAGAAAGAGTTAATCAAAGTCAGCAAAGCCAGTTTTTTTTGTCTTAAACATCATCCTGTCTCAGAACAATTGACTTAACCACATCTGAGATGCCTGGAAAAAAGACACCATAGTATTAACTGACAGCATCTTCATTTCTGGGATGCAGACAACATGTGGACAAAACAGGAATGGTTACTTCTTATTACTACCACAAACCACTGCAGATAACTAGTCTTTATGCTACTACACAGTACCTGTTCTAAAAAAACTATTATTTGACAAGCTAATTAAAAAAGCTAGAAAATGGCAGTTTTGAAGCAGGAAATAATGTCAAGGTCAATTAACCTTTTATCTTCTTACTTCAGATGAAGGCTGACTAAGAGAAATGCACAGACAGGGGAAACACACAGAACACATGGAGCAAGATAGAAAAATTACTACTGGGAAAAAACACCCAGAAGCAAAAAACGTGCAAGACAACAAAAAAATCCTTCCTTTGGAAAATGTTTGTTGACAACTTTACCAGTGAATGAAAACATTATTGTGTGTTCTGAATGTCCAGAATTTCTTCTTCTGGTTCTGTTCTCTTAGTTGTTGCTGGCTATTCTCTTTCTCCAGCAATTTAAAAAAAAAAAAAAATCCCTCCTACCTGTCAAATATTTCTTTACTTCCTAAATTACCATTACAGCTTGTACCATCATTTAAAGTGAAGAGGATAGTAAATATTTTCTTCAGTAATCTGTCCCATGGACATCCTATTTGATTCCTCTCTCGGACCCCAAGTTTTGCAAACGTTATAAAAATAATCTGACCTACAGCTACAACTAAGGTCAACACAGCAGCACCTAAAGCTCTCATACTACCTTCTGTTTTAGCAGCACCATGACTGAACCTGTTGGTTTCACAGAACTACAGTGCTACAGACTCTAATCCTTCCCTGCTAATGACAGTGGGGGAGAGGAGCAGAGAGATTGCTCGAGGGTCTGTGTTGGTTCTAGGAAAGCCAAAACACCGGCACTACAGTCCACCCATCCCTGCAGCCAGACCGCTCTGCTCTAGGGCAGCAGTGGATGCAGGAGAAGCCAGCAGAGCCTCCTCCGAGCGCAGGGAGAGCTCCGGCCACAGAGCACTCAGGGGACCCGGCCGCCCGCCCAGCTCGGCTCTCGAAGCACGCACAGCCTGTGCAAGGCACAGCCGCCTCACGCCAGGGCCTCACCCGACTCCAGGGGCTCCTGCTCCTCGTCCGGCAGGAACTTGGCTTTGCCGGCCGGGCGGGGCGCGTCGTCGCCATTGTCTTCGTAGATGTTGGACCACTTTATGGCCATGTCGAGGGCGGGAGCCGGCGGCGGCGGCTTCTCGGGCGGGCTGTAGGTCTCCGGCGGGGGCACGGCGTTGCTCCTCCACACCTTGAACTCCCTGGGGGGCTGCGGGAGAGAGCAGAACGCCCGTCACACCGGGCCGGGGGGCCCGGGGCGGCCCCAGCGCCGCCTCCGTTCATCCCGCGCCCCACGCACCTCCTCGGGCGCCCGCAGGACGCGGCTCTCCCAGTCGATCTCCTTGTTCAGAGGGTTGTAGAGGAAGGCGGGCGGCTGCGACACTCGACGGAAGAGTTCGTCCGGCGGCGGCAGCCGCGGCCGCCCCGGGCTGCCCCCCGAGGCCGCGCCGGCCCCCGCCGGGCGCTCGTCGGGCTGGGGCTCTTCGGGCTCCGAGTCGGAGCTGGAGCTGCCGTAGGCCGCGAAATAGCCCAGCGGGTCCTCCCCCTCCGCCGCCATGGCGGGGCCGCGCCTCGCACCGCCCGCGGAAACCGCGCCCGCGCCGAGGGTTCCGGCCCCGCCGCGCCCCGAGCGAGCCCGCGGCTGCTCCCGGGGCTCAGCG
>VZTE01006371.1:527249-579957 GCA_013397775.1 Eulacestoma nigropectus | reverse complement strand
CGCCCCGGCCCCGCAGTGGCGCGTGCGCGGCGGCGGCGGGAGCGGGCCCGGGGCAGCTCCGGCTCCTGTGGCCGCACGGGCCGCGCGGGGCTCCCCCGCCGCGGGCTGAAGCTGCCCCTCTCCGGGCCTCCCGGGGACGTGTGGCAGCCCTTCCGCTAAAGGGTCTCGAGTGTGCGGAGCGGTGTCGGGGCCCGCAGCTCCCGGCGCGGGCGCCGCGGCTCGTCCGGGTGCCGGCACGTCCTGACAGCGGCTTTAGGGTGATGGGCGGTGCCGGGCGGCGCGGGTTGCCCGCAGGTTTTGGGGGCTGACGGTGTTCGAGCCCCTCCGCTGCCCAGGGTTGTGCTCCAAGGCAGCAGCAGAGGGAGCCGCTGCCCCGCCGGACCCGGCGCCGCCTCCCCAGGGAAAGGGCAGCAGCTGGAACTTCATTAGTCGGTGTTCTTGCAGCTGACACAGGTGGAACTCGGGCTATTTACGCACTCCTAACATTTTCCTTTCCAGTAGATAAACGTGAACATAAAGTAGAAGCGATCAACACCGAGGTTTGCTGTTAATAAGGAAAACCTGCCAGTTTTACGGTAGTTTTACAGTTTTGCAAAGTTTTTGATTGACACGCTTTGTTAATTCAATTGTACTTGAAATATTAATTGTGACAGTAACTATTTTACAGTGCTAGCAGTCCCAGTTTTAAAATAAACGTGAAGATCCTGCCCAGAACACTTGAAAACTGAAGGACTAGGCACCTGGTGACAGGGCTGGTTCCTGTAGAGCTGGGTGTTAAAATCAGGGCCAGTCCCCAAACTGGTCACCAGGAAATGCCCAGCCAGCTCTGTTCCTTGCCACTGCTGTGAAGGTCACCTCTGCCCAGGGAAAACTCTTTCAGACCCACCCTCGCCAAGCAGCCCTGCTTGCTGGTCAGTTGGCAGCACACCTCTGCTCACAACCCACGGCCTCCTACGTGTTACTCCCACCCCGAGAGGCCTTTCTCTGCAGTAGTGCATTTGAATTTCTCAAAGCTGTTATCTCTGCATTAAACATCCAAAATACAAAGTAAACAATTTATATCCCATTTTCCTGCTCAGAGGGCTGTAGGGCAGACCATTTTTTTCCAAGTTCAAGTGCCTACACTGATCCTCCCAAATCTGTGTTATGCACCCAAAATGCACGGAAAGATTTCAGCTTCTCTGATGCTTCCAGAGAACTGATTGTGGCACTTCTGAAACAGAGCCAGCCATCTTCCCAGCCCCTGACTCCCACCCTTGTTTATTAAATCACATGCCTTTTGGCTCTTCCTGTTCAAGGTGAATTATATTGTGGACTTTGCTGGCTCCATACAACCCTGCTGATAAAAACATCTATCATGCATTCTGGATTTAGAATATTTGTTAATAACCTTGCTCAGCAAGAGGTGCAGTTCAAAGCCATGTGATGTCTGGAGGGTTAGGCTGCTGATTCCTGAGCCGTGTAGGAGACAAACTGCAATGATTTAACTTCAGCAGTCAGGAAGAGAGCATGTGGTTAGAGAATACAAGAATAGAATATATTTTAGCAGACTTAATGCCAAAACACCCTACCAGGATTTAATGGTCCAGGCAGCAGGAAGAAGGCTACTCTCTGCATGAAACTCATTTCAGGAGAGTAACAGCCACTCGATATTCAAAAGAGATGTATTATTCAGAACTCAAGGTAGAGTGAGTTAGGGATCATTTCTTTCAAGGCAGCTGGGAAGATTTTGGACATTGTGTTGTTTTATGAGTATGTACATACATAATGTCCATCTAGTATAAATTTCCAAAGTAAATTTCCAAAGTAAGTTTTGAAAACTGTTTACAACCTAGAGGTTTTTACAAAACTCCCAGTGAAGGTGAAGAAAATGTTGTAACACTGTCACAGTTTCTAAGAGGTCGGTCAGCTTTTCGGAGCTGCAACTGGCTCCAGGTTTTCTTCCCCTTCTGCCCTCATTGATCAACCCCTCTCCAGGCAGAGTGTCCTTACTGCAGAGCAGGGGCCTCGACCTGGGAGTTTCATGTGCTCCCATCCCATTCTGCTCCTGATCCTTGCTCAGGAGTCTGGGTACTCAGGACAACCCCCTTCTGGAGCTGGCAGGACAGCCCAAGCCCTGTGAGAGCTGTGGGACTCTACACCACAGTTCCTTAGGGAGGAGGAGGAGGAAAGCTGCCAGGCAGATAGAAAGGAAGAAATTTAGTTTAGTTACAGATCAAGGGCCCTTTCCAAACTCAACAGATATCTGCAGCAACCAATGGCATGTTTTCAGCTGTTAAACCACAGCAATCAACCTACAGATCATGCATTTTTGGGGGTGAGGTTGTTGAGAGCATCAGAATGTCTGGGCTTTATGATGTTGGAGATAATGACTGATGTTTTTTAGGCAGCATGTACTTAAGAGTGGGGACTGAATCTGTACACTCAAGCGTAGAAGTCTCTACTTGGTGAAGTAATATCCTACAGCTAAGTTTTGCAAAGAACACTCCTTGTTAAATTACTATGATTTTGCTTTTTTCAGGTTTGATATTCTATGAGAAACTTCTTAATGTGGAAAGTGGGTGAGACTTGTCTATATTTCATAATTTTTAATCATTGCCATTTAGAAACAAATTCAAGTAAATTGGTACCAACTCTCTCCTGTAGACACAGGTACGTATGTAAATGAAGTAGTTTAAAATATTAACTGCATCACACTAAATGTATTCACATTAGGCACAGCACTGATTTAAATAAATTAGTATAAAATCATACTTTTAACCAGTGTTGTAAAATCAATATAAAAGCTGTATTTAGATCCTTTCCCTCTAGTTCTCTGGCAAGGAGAATAATAGATTATGGTTTGTTTAAAGTCCTATTATACTAGCAAAGTACAGTTTGAAAGTGATGTAATTATTTTGCTACAGTTAATTAATTATTTCCTACTCTGTTAAATTATCTTGGGTTTCTTAAAAAGCTGAAAGAACAATATTGAGCCGCTGACTGCTGGATTGCCAGGAGATGGCACTGACGGCCCATGAGCCCTTTCACACATGTCCGTGAAGCCTGGAGTAACTGCATGGTCTCCCCAGCTCCTGGATCCTCATATTGGAACCTACTGGCATTAGAGGCCAAGGGTGCAAGCAGAGAGCAGCCCCACGTGCGCCATTTGTAGCACACAACTGGAAGTATTTAGATATAAGACATGCAATTATCTGTCATGTTACCTCAAAGCAATGTCTGGAGTGCAGTCACCTGTCCTGAGGTTGTGGGGGAGAAGAGACACGAGAGCTATGTGAGTAATTTAACCATAATGGGAATGCCACTAAACCTCTGTAGTGTCACCTTTTGTAAGTTACAGTAAATACAGGCACTACAGAGAAACATACTGTACTATGCTAACATCTGTTTAGTTACCTTGGACAGTAATTAATCACGACCACTCACAGGCAGTATCTCCTCTCTATACTTTATTCTTAAATGTAAAGTCTAAAATTATTATTTGTTTCTAAAGAGTCAAGATTTCTCCTAACAGGCTTAAGGGTTTTAGTGCTATAAAATTGTCTATAATTGGCTTTACTTCTAGGTATGTAATAAGCTTGGAAATAAAAAGACAGCATGAAACAGTATTAAATTAAATACATACACTTTCAGTTCCAAAACAAGAAGCACAAACTACACAGGGCACGGTACAACTGACACTTTATTCCTTCGTGATGGGGATATATAGTATTGAAACTGCAGAGTCACAAAAAAAATTAAATCAAAGTGCAAACCTCTATTAGAACTTATTATGGAATGTATTGACATTTTTGGCACAAAAAGTGGGGAATTATATACTGCAACAAGATTGTAAGTTTAATGAATGTAACGCTTCTGTGTTCAGTAGTCACATTTGTGCACTGCAGAACAATACAATGTAAAACAGTGACTAACACGATTCACATACAACTCTATACAATTTACATCACACGTCCAGTTAAAACTTCTCTGAAAATACATGAGGTCCACTGATACTTTGTTCACAATCACTTAACAAATACCATTCTTTAAGCAGGCTTATCTTTTCAGCTTCCTTATTGATAAAAGCAAAAATAGACAATCTCAAATAGTAAATTATTTTCCTCAAATGATTCCATGTGGATGTTGATGTTATCTATTAATTTGGCTCTGACTTCATTGATACAACATATATGAAGCTGAACAAAATCATTTTTTTCTATCTTTTCCAATTTGCTGTGAACAAACAGCATTCTGTGTACTGGGTTTTTGTTTTCAAAACTGGACACAGTGGTACCTATGAGCTCTATGCCTATCACATGGAAATCACCAAAAAAATCAGAGCATAGCTTCACACAGTGGCATCTATTTAAAACTGAATATTAGCATGGTAAACACAAAAATACATAAATGGAAGAATTCAAGTTTCTCTCATAAGGTACAGTATGCATTCACATTTTCATTACAGAGAGAGACACTGTATTCACATTCTGTTGAAGAAAGAAACCCACATATCACAGATCTCCCTAAACTCTTAGCAAAGATAACATCCATGAAATATCTATAATGCACATTCTAGCTCTTCCATTTCAACTGAGCTAAACGGATTGCTGAAAGGAAAGATCCTTTGATGAGTAATTCAAGCCCCATTGCTGAGCTATTACCACAAGAACTTCTGTACTGACCTGCTCTGTCATACAGCCTGACAGTTGTTATGAAGAGTTTTATGTGGGCAACTATCAGTGTTCAGTGTCTCATCTCCTTTTTTGGTTTGGGATTTTATTCTTTTGTTTATATTAATCAAGAATGATGATTTATATCAGGCATCTGAGAAATGTTCTGGTGACAAAATGTACAGGACATGCATTAGATGCACATGTGTCACTGCAGAAATGTCCTCACAAGTGAATTCTTTGTTTGGGCAACAGAAAAAAAAAAACAAACCAGCAAACAGCAAGAACATGAAGCCTTTAGCATGATTTTAGTTCTTAGTACCATACTGCAAATACATAAACTGAAGTGCTCATAATGTTTTTCTATCTAATGCCAGAATAAAGATTAATGCTAGAAGCTGTGAGGTGAGGGCAATCCCACTAACCAGCTCAGGTAACTTTTGGCATCAGACTAAGATGTAATTTAGAGCATCTATGTTAAGAGGCTGTGATTCCTACTGAGGCCAACAGAGAGAAAGCAGGTGTAGTTTTAGAGCACCTAAATTTTGTGCCTAAAGTTACACAGTTCGAATACAACATCTGAAGCAATTCAGGTCCCTCAGCTTCTCCCTTGCTTTCTGTATACCAAAATTCAGCCCTGAAGCCAAGGAAATCTAAATGGCAAGAGATGAAGAACCAGCCTCTCTGTCTACACAGCTGTTTCTCAGCTCTGAAATCCCGTCTCCTCCTCTCGCTCCACTAGTGAGCCAGGGGAATTCACTGTCACCCATTCTATGGCTTTCAAGGACACAGGGTAACAACAGTGTCACCAGAAATGGTTCTTTTTTCTGGAGAAATCTTAAAAAGAGGAGTTGCCCTTGTTCCTCTCTGATGTACAGCTCCTGCTGACTGTCATCCTTCCAGCTCAAAAGAAGTTGCTCAGACCCAAAGCAGCCCCCTCAGTTCTCTTCTCTCCTGGCACCTACTCAAGGAGGGAGTGAGTTGAGGAAAGTCCATCATGGCTTGGGATACTTTGGAGTGAACAGTGAAAAAGGAGAAGTGAAGAAAAAGAATCAAGTAAGAACTGAGGCAACAGAAGGCAAAATCACTTGAGATTAAAAGAGAAAGTGCTCATCATACCATGATGAGCAAACTAGAAATGAGAGTCTGAGGAAGGAGACAGGTGAAAGGTGAGAGAGGGTGGAAGAAAAAAAACTAAACAATACTACAGAAATATTTAAAAATAAATAAAATAGACATCCTACAGCCTAACACTCCCAGTGTAGCTGGATGCTCTGGCTCCCTAGCAAGAGGAGGGAAGAGGGACTGAAGGACAAGAAGGGGGGCCAGGCCCCAGGAGGTACATGGACAAGTCGGGATGGGGGGTGCTGTTTCAGCTTTGTATGACAGCTCCCACAGCTGCACAGGTTTTTAACAGAGTACAGCTTGCCTTTAGGAGCTTGCAGCTCAATACTGCAGGGCCACTTTTTGGCACAAAATCTCTGTTTAATTTCAAGTTATTCTGAAATGCGTGATACTTTATTAAATATTTAAAAAGCACCAAGGGAAGGCAGAAAAAGATTCCCCATTGCAACATTTACATCCTTAGAGCCTGATCACCTGGCTCAGGTTTAAATGATGGTGCATGGGAATGGAAGAGACAAAGAGGAAACATTGGGATAACCCTTTGGGACAGCAGAATCATAAACAGAAAAAAAACCCCCACTCGCTGTTTGGCTGGCTGAAGAACTTCCTTTGGGACACCCTCTTTCCACATAGAATATATTCGCTCCTCACTGCTCTCTTCCCCACGATACCTCGTGTCATCACAACCTACAGTGCACCCACGAAGCATCAGGTGTACCTGGTTTTCCCCCATTACCACTGAGACACAGTGTGAGATATGCTGGAGAGAGCCTGCGGGTATGGGTATGGTGTTTTCTCCCTTATGACTGCACAAAACAGCACGCGGGTTTCCAAAGGATATCCCGCTGTGTACTTGGTTAATACTGTTTGCTTTCCTGCAGACCACATTGCCCGAGCCCCCTCACTCACTTCCTACTGTACCTCAGCAACATGCCACAAGTGGTTCAGGAAAGGTGGAGGAGATGTCTAGGAAGCTGATAACATGTTCAGACTATTTGTCAGTCTCTGGAGAGTTCCCACTACTGCCTCTGTTTGGGAATTTCTCCCATCCTTAGTTTACAAATGATTTAACAAGAAGCATGTGAATACAATGGTGTATGTTTCACTTTGCGGTGGTGAAAAAAAAAAGCTGTGACTCAGTGGGTAAACATGTTGTGGAATTTGCTACAAAAATTATATTTGCCTTAACTGAATACCACAGTGAATATTCATGCCACTAAAAAAATATAAGATGGTTATTGTTCCAAGGAAAACTGTCCCAAGGGCAGATAAAGTAAAAATGCCAATCTTCCAGGAAAAAATAGCTTCCCTTATTCATGGGCATAATCCAGGAATAGCTGTCCTTCAACTCTGTCTATGACCCTTTTCTTTTGAATTTTGCTAGTAAGTGGCCTCCAAAAGAGGAAAAAACAGAAAGGAGAAACAAACAAATTTTAAGATGTAAACAAAGAGATTTAACTCCCCATACTTTAGATTTCTTTCATAGACTTTTTCAAAAGCATCTCTGCCTCTCATTTTTGTGGTCCAGAGGCTTCCTAGGATGTGGCCTTCTTAAAAACTCCTCTCCCATTCTCACCACATCGAAAGTCATGATCTTAGCAGGAAACTGGGACCTGAGTTTGCAGGAGGCAACTTGTGTGGATGCACTCTCTTCTTCGGTCATTCAAGTGTCCCAGGCAATCATTGCCCTTGAATGCTCCCATCAGAGGAAGCTTTTCCAAAGCTGGTACCTGATGTCTGAAAGGGATTCCAGCCACAACTCTGCCCAGCAGCAGCACTGTGATATGGCCAGGACAGTGAGCACAATCCACTGCCCACTGTTCCAGCTAGCGTATAGAAAGCTTCCCTATCACACAAGGTACCTGGTTCATGAGCCCACTGAGTGTTCTTCAGTCCCCCCAATATCTTGCACCACTGAAAGTAGAAGACTGAGGAAGGAAAAAAACATGTAGAGCAAGAGAAAAGGAAGCAAGAGAAAAGAAGACAGAAGGAAACAGTGTAAAGACAACAGAGGTGCTTGAAATATTGAGAATTAGCTGGGTTTCATAAAATTTTCACACAGATATGTTAAATCACTAAAGCTAAGGGTTAGCCATTATAATTATCTTCTGCTAGCCCATGGGACTAACTTACTTCAGAGTTATGTGCTCCCAACAAACCCTACATCCACCTTAAATACCGTCTGCAAGGACATAATAAAAATTCACAATGCAAAAAATTGTAAACAAGGGTTAGTAGCACAGTGGTACAGTAGATTGTCAATAAAAACAATAGAAGTGTGGATACAGATTCGTCTACCTTGTGTGTAACATTATTGCCAGTTACAAGGGAGGGACTCTGTAAACTCATAATTCTGAAGCTTTGTTAATAAGCACAGAGCAACAGGTGAGTGCCCCATCTACTTTCTCCAGTTCTGTGTTGGCTATTGGGATCAGCATGTGGTCCTTCAGTTTCTCAAATACCTGTTTAGGAAAGAAAATGTACGGGAAAATCAATACACTTTACACCTCTGTTTTCCCCTTTCTCTAAGTATTTACAGAATGAACAGACATGGATTTGTCAGCAGGTGCCAAGCCATCCCATCACTGTTAATCAACACGAACATTTACAGTGCACGTGGCCTTCTGGCTATGGGATTCACACACATCATACTGCAGCAAGGGAGCTGCTGCTACATCCAGTTATGTGGAAAGAGCACCAGAGGCACAAGAGACCAAGTCTCACCAGAAGGGGAACTGAGAACAGAGCCCAGGCCTCCCAGCTGTTGCCACCTGCTATTTCCATGGAGGGATACCACAGGCCATTCTGAAAAGCACCCGATTTCAATCCCCAGCGACCTCCTGGCGAGGTGGGGATGCCAGAGGTCTCGCCGGCAGCCCCAGCGTGGCTCTCACCTTCGCACTCTCTGGGTACTCCTCGGGGGCTCGGTGCAGCAGGACGTGCCCTTTGCTGGGAATGTTTAAGTAGATGCAGTTTGCTGCGGCATCGTCAGGCACTGTCAGCTTGTCGTAGCGGTGGTCACTCATCTGTTGCATGGTCTGCCAGGAGACAGGAAGTGCAGCTATTTCGATCAAACACATCAGCAGTCCGAAACAAATGGGAGGACAGAATCTTCTAAAATAGCTAACTGTGACTGCCAAGGCAGTCAAGGGCCATTTTGCAATGCAGCAAGTAAGGATATCTCCTTTTATCTCTGCCCTTTAAGGAAGAATCTACTAAACCTAACTGAAAGGAGCAGTAGAAAACCTTTGTGCAATGGTTCCTGCAAGCAGGAGGATTAAGTAGGGCACTTGGTAACCATCCTCTGTGGGGTCTTTTCCTCAAAGATTGCATACCGAGTATGCAAAACTGCTCCTGACACTGATTGAGACTATAGGTGCTCAGCACCTTCAAAAAAAGCAACCATTGTTCAATATTTATATAATGAGTAGGAACTAAACCAAACAGGACAGGAACGGTTCCCAGCTTGGATATCAGCCCAATCTTAATTCTTTTCAAGGACCTCCGTTCTGCTTTGCAAGCAGTTACTCTTTCACTAAGCACCTGTGCTGGGGAGCAAGTGGGCACGTCTGCGCTAATCCTCGTTCCCAAGGGGACAACACAATAACCCCCTTGCAACAGAAGAGCTGCTGGGTTTCAGAGGTTTGGGTTATAAATATAAGGCTCATACACAAATGTAGACCCTGGCTGGCTGGAATTTCAGAGACAGAGACTCTCAGGACACGACAAGCATGCAATCCCCATGTTTTGGATCAGAGCCTTTCTAAGTAAGGATGGGGAAAGCCTGAAGACAAGACGCCTGACTCCCCATTGTAGCATTCCAGCTTTACATCAGCTTCGGCCTCACAGAGACCAAGAGTAACACAGAACTGAACAAGGCTCAAAGTCCAAAACTTTGGTCCTCCTGAAAGCCTGAGTAAATGCAGGTGTTCCTGTTTCTCCCCCAGCCCACCTATGTTCCCACATAAATTGCAAAGATGCAAACAGAAAGAAAAGGCTTTTTTTTTCAGCTTAAAATATTCACACTAATATTATCTTTAGAAAAACCTGGTCTTTTGTTAACTAGATTTTTCAACTAGATTCCCTTCTCAGGGAGAACCCAGAGATTTACATCACACAGCAGAAAGCAGACTTCAATTTTAGGCACAGTCAACTTTGTCATTCAGTTGCTTGCAAGATCATTCATCTGTACTACTTCTCATTCATTAAAAAAAATACTACATGTAGCTGATTTATAACAGGGTCTATAACATACTGGGAAGCAACAAAGAACTCACAGTTGCCCACACCTATGGTAAGTAATTCCTTTATAGGTCTGGATACATTTTTCATCTTCTAGCCTGAGTCATCCACATCCCACGGAGAACATGAAACTCACAACAAAGAATGCCATGCATTCTTGAGGAAGTGTTATCAGACTGTCATTTCTTGTTCCTTCTCATGTTATGAAACTCTCCCAAGTTCCCAAGGATACATCTACCTCCATAAAAGGTTAATGTGTTTTTCTGGAAAAAAAATCCTTGCACCTTTACTTCACCAGACGTAATTTTGTATTTTTGTGTGCTTAGCACAGTTGATTTTCTTTTATATAATTTTGTTTCTGTTATGTTGCCAAGATGTGTTTTATTCTGCTTTCCTTGATGCTGCAGACATCCAGCAGCTGGAGACATGCCTGCACCTAGTGTGGCTCTTCTACCTGGTAACCAGAGTCAGCAGACACGTCCTCTACCTGCAGCTTCCCTGTTCCTTCCTACATAATGTTTTTAAGTCTTGACTAAGCAAACATTTATCAAATCTGTACCAGTATGTATCAGTAGAAGAAAAGCCACTATGTCTGGATTTCACTAAGCTCCCAAACAGTTGTTCTTTCTCCACTCTTTGTTGGAAACATAATTCTGATATTGCAGGTTTTCTGTAGGAACAGCTCATTCATCAGAAATATATTGTGAATCACTGCAAAACACTTCCATATGGAATTATGAAAGAATTCTTAAGCAGAAGGGTAAAGACAAGTCTCCCATTCATTTGCTTCTGCAAAATGCTGAAGTGAGAACTGCAGCAGCAAGCAGAAATAAAGGACAAGCGGCAGGGCTCTAGGGCCTCAAGGACCGGCTTTGGGGAGCCTGGGAGATGATGCCAAGGGCATGTTAAGAGGATTGTTTTCAATAGTAAAAAGCACATAAACGGTGGCTGAATTAGTTCAGAAACAAATGAGAAAACCTGAGTGAGAAAGTGAGACAAAGCAGCACAGGAGTTTGAGGACACAGCTGTGACAGTGGGACTGGGATCTCAGCTAGCTGGAACAACACCATAAGAAAGCTTTTATTAGTAACTGGAGGTTTGGCAATACAAGATTACTCTCTTCCTCAGCTCTTAAGATAAAAAGGAAATAATATTTGCAAACTTTCATCGCTGTTATAACTATGCCTGACTGTTGCAGTAAAACTTTAAAAACCACTTACTTGAGAGAGTGCCCAGGCAATAACACCCCAAACCTGCCCCACAGGGAGGCTCTGGATGCAGCAATGCACCAATATGACACAATCAGGGTACTTTACAGACCCATGTGGTTTTCTGTATTTCTATTATGTGAAGTCATTAAGTACATGTGCCTGGCCAGATTGACTCCAGGGCAGAGAAAAGGAGATAAAAGCAAGGTCCTTTGATTGTGTTTTCTCTCAGGTACATCCCAAAATATGATGCATATATAGAGGGCTGGCTTTCTGTCCACAAATGCTGTACAACCAGCTATGTCAAGAGCCAGGCATTTCCCGCGTGCCTAGTTTTTCTGGGAATTTTCTTCAGCCTAGAGAGGGTAATTCTGCACATTCTCTCAGCCCTTAGTCATGCTTTCCTTATGTTGAAGTCA
This sequence comes from Eulacestoma nigropectus, assembly GCA_013397775.1. Taxonomy (NCBI): domain Eukaryota; kingdom Metazoa; phylum Chordata; class Aves; order Passeriformes; genus Eulacestoma; species Eulacestoma nigropectus. The sequence goes on along the minus strand of VZTE01006371.1, from coordinate 568,311 downwards.
TTCACATAGCCTAAAATGCCTTTTCTATAGTTTTTTTTTACAGTGTGTCCTCAGACAACTGAGGTAATGGATAAGCTAAATAATCCTAACTATGAAGCAGCATTATGCATGAAGGAAAAATGTGTATGCTTTTTGGGCCTATTATCACTGACAGAGCTAAGATGACTGCATGCACTTTTAAAGAGGCCAAGCCTAGCTACGAATTTTCCCCCCTCCATGAGGAAGGCCCCAGTCTGAGCCCTGCTGCCTACTCACTCTGGGACCTACTCACATCCAGATTGCTGCAGGACAGAGAGTGACCAAACCCACCTGCAATGCACATTTCCATCTCCAACTCCCCACAAGCAAAACCAAACATACAATGAATGTTCCTCTTGCTAACAGGGCACTGAACACCACACTTAAAAATGCCTGTGTGATGCTGACAGAGAAGCAGAAGCCAAGATTTCCAGGGTTTGATGTTTGTATTGATTACCCCTTTTCTCCTGACCCCCAACAGTTAAAAGAAAAATCAAATCTAAGCTCAAGTCGAATGCGTGTAACCCTACACCCACGGGATCATTCCCTCACTAGCTTTCAGCTATCCTTTCTTAAATCCTTCAAGCCAAAGTATTCTTAAAAGAAAACTAGTCACGTCAAACTATTTAAGAGATTTTTTCTATCCCATCTCTTTTCTTTCTTTCCAAGCACATTAAACTTCGGCCTGTTTTACATTGATTGTATTTTGTATGCTTAAGCAACCTTTGGCCTGAGATCCAAGAGAATGAAAGGTGTGAGAAAAGATTAAACTACATCAAGGTTTTGCCTACAATGACAAAAAATGAAGTATTTTTGTGGTGCAGGGCAACTAAAACTGATGAGAAGACTACAGCAATAGGCAGTCACATGCCCCCAGGCTGGATGGGAGTTTGGAAGGACAACATGTTTCTTTTCTGCTTCGGGGAAAGACCACTTGTCTGGGAACAACGTCGGGCCTATGCCCTTACACAACAAAGGCAAGAGATGAGGACAGGCACCTGGCCAGTCCGTTGCCATCTGGAGGGATGGCGGAGAAAGCTAAATTAGTGCTTGCTATCTGGAAAATACTGCTGATTGCCAAATCTGTTTTTTTAAAATTCTTGCAGCACCTGGAAGAGCTTCTTTTTTAGTGCTGCATGGTGGGGTGTCTCCAGCCTCAGGTGAGAGGTGATGACACCCACTTTTGCATCCCAAAATAGGGACTGGAGGTGACCAAGATTTGGTGCATGGTTTCCAGGAACATCAACTCATCAGCTGTCATACAGAGTGATACCAGCTCAGCACTGTCCTGGGCTCAGGGATCTGCTCAGTTTGCTTTTGAACATGTAGCAAGGTAGATAGAGAGTTCAGACAGGTACTGTGCAAGGAAACATTTCTTTTCCTTCCTGTTTTTGAACTTGCCCCTTTAGAGCTTACCTTTACATACTTTTAGAGCTCCCCTGGTTCTTGCACTGGAAGAGACCGGGAACAATTGATCCCCGGTCACCTTTTCCACATCATTCCCGACTTTTTAGGCATCTTTGATCCCATCTTAATTGTCATTTTTCCAGGTTATAGTCATAGCTTGCTTAGTTTGTCTCCTTAGGCAAGCTGTCCAGGCATCTGTCAGTCCTTATTGAACTCTTCTGAAGCTTTCACGTTATACTTTACCTTTTTTGAAATGAAGGGCCTGTGCATGCAAAGTGCACACAATAAACATGCAGATGCACCACAGCTTTATCAGTGGCATAATGACATTCTCCGCTTGGTTTTCAGCTGAGCTACAAATTTCAACAAGCCCAGGATCTCATTTCTGCAGTAATGATCAGTCAGAGCACATTATTTCATATGTGATGTTCAGAATAACATCAGCGTAGCATTCAGAATTGTCATTCTCTCTGTCCCTGCTGCACATCACTTTACAATTAAACTGAAATTAATTCACTGTTTTATTGCCCTGTCTGTCCTCTTAAGTTCCTTCCTCATTTCTTCATATTTAGAGAAACAATTGGCACTGGAGAGAGAAAGCAGCAGCCTTTGGGTTCAACCTAAGAAAGTGCAGGACAGAGTGGGGCTGGGGAGCTGTGCCACAATGCCATGTGCCTTGAGCAGGGACTCAGCAGCTTCTCAAGAGTTTCCTTGAAACATAGCAGTGACCATGAAACACTTGGCTAGGCTGACCAGGGGGGACAGAAGAGCAGAGCTGGAAAAGCCAGTGACCTTGCTGGAATATCGAGATCTATCAGGAGTGTCCCCCCTGACACAAAGGAGAGACAACAGAGTAGTAGACTCAGTAGGAAGGGGACATCACAGCCACTTTGAGCAGCTTAAATCAAAGGAGAATGATCTGAGGCTTCTTGTCAGGTACCTAAAAGTCCAATAGAGACACAGGATAGGACAGCATAGACCTATATATGCAAACTACATTCAAGATCCCTGTGAAGCCAGCAGTGCCCCGGTCTGCCATGGTCAGTACGCCAAATTTCTTAGTCCGTACACAGCCAGAGCGTTGCTTTAATTTCCGCCTACCACCCACGGTCTCAGCAGCTGGGCTTTGGGCTTTGCCTCCCTGCTGCACCCTCTCAGTCATGTTTTCCAGAAGGAAGAGTTCTTTTAAGCAACCTCTCCCACCCTGCTCCTCGGCTTTTCCTGGCGCAGGACGCCTTTTGCATCACCACAGATGTGATGGGCACCGAGTGCCGTTCATGTGCACACCTGCACTGCTCTGCCCCTCTGAGCCACCAGCCCTCATGGCCACACTGTCCCTTGCCTGCCAGCTCTGCCAAGGACCACTGCAAAGGGAAAGCATGACCTGAGAAGGCGAAAAGGAAGCGGATTACGTGGGCTGTTGTTTTCAGTCGAGAAGGCAAGAGCACGAACATCCTGTCTTTTGGAACAGGAACCCAGGGAGAGAATAGTCAAAGGGAAAAAAAAAGAAGCAAAGGAATAGAAACATGAGTCCCCATTTACGCAAGGCAAATGACATCTTCTCAGTCAGCCTCTGACCCAGCTCCTGTGGCTGGCAGCCTTACTGGTGAGGAAAAACATGTATTGAAAGGGACACTTTCCTCACGCTTTAAAAACAAACAAAACCGATTAATACAATAATCTCTAGTCTATAAATACATACTTTTGAGTCTTTATCTTCCAAAAGACTAGATTCTTCTGCACATATGCAAACTGAACAGCACTAACAGATAAGCGCAGTGTCTATTACAACATCTAAAATTAATTAAAACACAACTAGTTGACTTTTTAAGGTAAGACGTAGTTTGGCACTCAATGAAGACCTACGTCCTCTGAGATGATGTGTACCCCTAACTCATAAAGCAATGAAGAATCAGAAGAAGATAAAGAAAAGTGCATAGAATTTTATAAATGAATTTATTAATTGATTATAAATTAATTAATTTTCCTATCTACAAGGCTGAGAAAAGCAGTCTCATTTTTTAATGTTTAGCTTTAAGGGGAAAGTTCTCAATGGTTCTTTGTATTTCACTAACCTTTCTTTGTTCCTGCATTACAAAAAAGTCAGCATTCATCTGCACTTTCTGCTAATTCCCTACCTGATGTCATCTTCTTTGGGTTATTAATATTAGTAGTGATTTCCACAGCAACCCACTGTGATAGCATAAATAGAGGATTATGACTTCATGTGGGGAATAAGCAGAGGCACAAATGATGAATTCTTAAGGAAGAAGAGATAATGTTTTCATGCGAACTTGTGCATTACTAGAAAAGACAGTTACTACACAGACAATAGGAAGAGCAGATTTAGCTGAGCCTCTTCCTGCTGCATGGCAGTACAGGCTGTTTTCTAAGAACACCAGAGAGATGAAGTTTTCCCTTAGGTGTCTGTTCTGGAGGCACTTCTGTGGCAGAGCTGGGAACCCCTCTGCTTTACCCAGGCACTATAACCCTCCTCTCATGCAAGGAAACAGTACTCAGCTCTTCAGAGCTGGCACATTGCAGAGACTTCAGTTACACAAGATGGAGTAAGAACAAAAGGCATTTAATCAAAGGAACGGGGGCAACTGCCAATGCAAGAACAACTCCTTGTGCTGAAGTCTTTAAAAGCTCTGCTCTGATCATAGCTTGGATATAGACCAAGGGCCTCGTTACCCAAAAGAGACTCCTTTCTATTTTATCCTTACAATGTGGTTTTGATAAGCCTCCCTTGACCACTGTCAAAACAGCTGCATTAGCAATAGCGTCCTCCAGGGAACAATTTAGGGAATGAATGAGCAGCTCCACTCTCAACGGAAGATATTGAATGAGAGAGTCAAGAACAAGGCAGGACAAGCATGTCCAAGCTTTTATTGAAAGCAGGAGGAAAAAAGAAATGTATTTGCTAAAGTCATGTCACTGCACTACTGCAGCTATTTCAACACACTCCTGACCATAAAGAAATCCCACTGAATAATAAGGCTGCACTCCAGGATACCAAGGACCAGCACCAAAGTGCAGATGTCACCACTGCTCTGATTCTTGCTGGGCCAAGTCTGTGAGGGGACATGAGGGGTTAAACAATCAGCTGCATCACCTGCTCTGCCTTGCACCCTGACTGGCTCAGTCCTGACATCTGCCATGGCCACACTGCCTCTGTAATGAGCATCCACTCCTCTCAAATGACCAGCTGAAATCCCGGATGTTTCACATGCCACTCCATTATTCCAGATCTCAGAGGGAATGTGCCAGACTCAGCTGACTGCAGCATTGAGCTCAGGCAATATGGTGGGATGACTGCCCTCCCTTCCAAGATCCATCAGCAATCCCCAGGCACCCTGCACTACCCCAGATCAGTGGGTTCACACCAAGGCTCTCATCCAGTCTTGTGGGGAGACCCTAGGGCTGGTCCTTTGGTCAATGCCTGGTACTGGAGCCTACCCAAACGACAGACTCATTTCTCAACAGGCGAGAGAACAACTTTATTAGCAGGAACTTGTTACAAATACAATCCATACAGCTTGCAAGGGAATAGTTGAGCTTGTCAAAGCTAGGAATAACACGTGCAACCCTCAGATCCTTTGGGATTACTACTGAGTTATCCAAAGGGTGACAGCGATGGTTTGATCAAGGACTGTGTCCACAATCATCTGCTGCTGCCCAAGTCTTCCCTCATCTGAAAGTGGAGGGAAATTGTGCTCTGTATCAACCAATACAAACAGCCACAAATGTGGCTTTTCTGCTTTTAGTGTAGCGCAACAGAATACAGAAAGGAGTGTGCAACAGATGCTGTGTCACAGTTCCCTTTGTCACCTTGCCTAGCTTTTGCCTTTGCTGCTGGAACCTGAACTGGATTATGTCCTGGGCCAGTTCCTGTTCTTCTGCTGTCCCAACAAGACCCCAGGGCTGTGTCCCTTGTTAGAGAAAAAGTGGTGCAGAGTGTTCATCTGCAACACTGCCACCACATCACCTCCCTACACTGGGACTGGCACTGTCACATTCATGCTCACCATAAAGATCAGCAACTCTGACACTGCAGGATCAGAGCCCAAAGGTGACATGTTTATAGGAAATCCTGGCCTCACCACGGGAACTGAAAAATAATCCCAGGCTTCATCGTCTCAACAGCCATGGCCAATGTTCAAATGCAGAATTACATGTACGGAATTATAAACAGGTTTAACTACAAGAAGGAATTAAATGCATGCTGAAAACAGCAGAGGGAAGTTAAAGTTTCAGATGTGATAGTCACCAGAGGCCCCAGCACTTTCTGCACTTAATCTGTCTCTTTCTTTCACCAAGTTTCCTCAAGTGCCACTTTTCAGCTGCAGTCCAAATAAATACACTACACTTGCCAGAACCTGAAGAGGATTTAATGGTTAAAATGTCATTTCTGATTTATTATCTGCTTCTAGCATGTGGTCTATTATCCTAAACTCTGTGGATTCATTTCCCAGCTCACTTGCAGTGCTTTACATTACACATATTGCACTGAACTCATGATCAATTGCACTTGGCCATATGTGAGCACCAGATACAATTTCTTTTTCTATTTTTAAAGTATTGTAAGGATACGTAAGTTGCACTAGTATGAACAATCAAGAAAAATTTCTATTTCAAACAAGATTGTTAGTAAGAAGACAAATCCTATTTTAAATGTAAAATGTTAGCATAGCATGATGTAGCAGTTCACTTGTAGCAGTTCCCTAATGTGACATGCAAAAACAACTCAATTACCAGAGATGGTTAAAGACAGGTCAATCATCTTGCTTGGATGATTGCATTTCCAGCCATGAAAAATGGCAACATGAAGGAGGGGTTTAAAATAACAACTTATTCCAATAAAGGAGTGGCATGTTGGGCTGTGCCAGGCAACAGACCTGGCAGAAGCTCAGGGGACTGTACTGCCACAGACTCTGCTGGGTAACAGAACAGCTGACAGCACTGCTACAGCTCAGCTGATCTGCTGAAATCCACGGAGCAGCTTTTAATTCCAAGTGTCAGTGCCTCAAAGATCCTCTTGCACTTGCATTTCCACAAGACTGCAAGAAGCTGATTGCCAACTGAATTTTTTTTGCTTTGGAGGCAAGTAAACAAATACAAATATACTGTGAAAAAGCAAGAATTCAAATGTTAGGGGAAGCTGGTGATCAGCAGCACTGCAAATGCCATCATTTCCAAGACAGACAATTTACCCATTTGTTTGCTAATAATTTCTCTGAAGAGATTTAGACTCCTGGAGAAACAGCCAGATCCAACTCACTGGAACATGTTCTGGGTAACTCCAAATGTTGCTGTGACATGGCTGCCAGATGTAACCTGTCAGCTCTACAGGAGCATGAGAAGAGCACATGGTATGGGACAAAACCCTGCTCCAGGCCAGACTCCCTAACTTCAGGGGCAGGGTGTGAGCAAACATTATCTTCAGACATATGCAAACGCACTGCTAAACATCCAGTGCAGAGAAACACACTGAAAACTGAGGGAGTTGATTTATTTTTAAAAATATATCCACCAACAATCAGAGACTACTAGATTATCTTGTTAATTACCATGTTCTTCTAAAAATGTATCTGCTTATTACTGTACCTTGATTAATGCTGGTGTTTGCTTGATGGTTAGTTACCAGCACTATTTGATCAACTTAGACAAAAAATATTTTTGGTTACAATAGCCTAATTGATGCACTGCAACATGATTAGCCGAGCTGTGCAGAAGGGTTTAATCAAACTGATGAGTTCTCACGTTAGCCCTGACTCAAGTTCAAATTGCAGCACTGAGCAACCAGTATTGTAGCTGAATTTTGCTCGTGTGTATAAACACTCTATACAAGTGTAAGGCCTCTCCCTCCTTCACGATAGAACATATACTTCCCCCCTCTGTGAATTCTACATGACAAGTTTCCTCATGGCAACATCTGAAGTAAGTAACTCCACTGGTCTGATTATATCTCCTTCCTCCCTTCTAACACCAAATTATCACATTTTTAGTCTACAAAGCTGTGAATAACAACCTGTATATCCCTTTATTTCCTTAGGATAACTAAAGTTAAATTAGCATCACCACTGTCTTGCCCGATATAGACATTCTTTATGGTTTGCACACACACAGGAGATCCTAACATGTACTCCTTGTTTCCTCTTTCACTGATCTATATGTATTTTAAAATTCCAGCATCCTTAAGCAGATATTAATAAAGACCAGCAAGAGATCTGCTGTTTAGATTATTTTCTTATGTGCTTTACCTTGAGGGCTTTCTGTGCAGCTTCACTTGATCCGATAGCAATCAAGTTTGGTCCAGCCATGCTGCAAAAGCTCTTCAGATGCAAAGAATCATGAACAGGGACTGTGGAGACGGCATAATCCTGTATGGGAGTAAAGAATGGTGCTATAAATACTTTTAAAGTGTCCTAGTTCCATAATTATATGGAGACATTCCGTAATTAATTTTACTCTCTGCAAATTACCAACCCCAGGGCACAGTGTCAACTGTTTAAGCGTGACACTCTCCTCTAGACCAGCCTGTCTTGTCTGGAGACTGGCGTAAAATCCAGAACATGTTTCGAATACTACTATTGTTTCAACTATAAAGAAATACATTAAAATGCTTAATTAAACAGTATGTACATAAAACCTCTCCAGGGACCAGCAATAAGAACACAGGGCTGATATATGAGAACATGGAAGAACGTGAGTGTTTATGTGCTCTCAAAAAATAACAGCCTCCCACTATCCAACTGATTTTTATGCAGCATTCTCACATTTCAGATCCAACTTCAGTATCTTATCACTTTACAGGATGCTCAACCTTTTCAGCAACTTGTACCTTTCGGGTTTTTTTTAATTAGGTCTTAAATAAAGTACACGAGTATGACAAACATCTTGGCCAGTACAATTGTTAAATTAGTTCAGTGAATGACAACTTGTATTTTCGGTGGCATGAATGAATCTACAAACCTTAAATGTGTCAGCCAGAATTTCTGCACCACGTTGATTTGTCCGCCTGGAAAGACCTACGAAAAATTCTCTGCCTGGAACGAAAAAAGCAGACCAGCTTTAGAGACATTCTGAAGCAATCTTTAATGGATTTTCATTTTCTATATTTCTTTTCTCAAGCTGAGTATTTAAACTGAAAATTCAGCATAAAAGAATGCAACCTGCAATTGTGAGCTGATAATCTAAAGCAATTAATGTTTTTCCAGAAGACACATTTCACCAGAAGCATAAATAGTTTCCTCTTCTAAATCTCTGCAGTGGTCATTGGGTCGGGAAAGACAACAGCTGGGCTGGATTAGTACACCACTGATTGACCATTTCCCTCTCCCTCTGAAATTTCCTCTGGTCTCAAGGCAGATCTGCAGTCACTGGCATCCTCCACCACCAGAGAAAATCAGTGCTGGATCTGCATGGCCTTAGAAAGGCCTCCCTTCCTGGTCTGCCTCTTTCCCTGTGGTGAGCTAAGGCAAGCAGCCAGTCTACTGTGATGCTGATCAAAACAAACAGGCTCATTCAGCACAGGCAGGGAGCGACCCTGTGTGCAGCCGATGTGAGAAAATGCCTAATGGGTTTAATGACATAAAAAACACAGGCAGTATCTTCATCTTTTAAGTCAACCATGCACGTAAGGTGTCTGGCTCACGACCTCTGACAGACAACTCCACCACTTCCTTGATAAACTAAAAATGCCTTTCTTTTGCATTTAAGTCATTGAACTAGTGACAATTGTCTCCATCAAGCTTTTACAAGTCCTGAAAATGAGTCTGGTGAACGTTAGCTGCTTGTAATAAGAAATATGAAACAACCCCAGACAGCTGACTACTGAAAGCATTTTTCTTATTGGCACTTTACAAGCTAAAATAAAATCTGTATGCACAGTGCTGTTCTTTGTAGTGTGTGTACTGCTGCTCCATTTATTCAGGTATTCGGCAGCACATTGAGGGTTGCACTGAGAACTCATCTCTCAGCTACCTTTGTGACATTTAGTAAACAATTGATTCAACAAACCACAGGAACGACATTTTATTATGCTGGTATCAGATAACATGCAGTCTTTAAGAAAGTCAGAACATGTAAACAGCAAATTCACTACCATTATACCTGTAAATAAGACGTCTCCACCATCCAAGGTTGCGTTTTCATCCACCATCTCAACTATATTAAGGTTGAGACTTTCTAGAACTCTCTTCATGGCTTCAACCTGTTTAAAACAAAGTTATTAAGGACATATTATACTGTTGAAAATTTTTTTTAAAACCTGACAGAAATACATATAATTAATAAGAACTGAAGCCTTTTAATGCACCTTTAGCAAGATGGATGGCAGGGTCCTTTGTGGCCCTGCCCATCACAGTTCCCCACCTCTCTTCAGAGGCCTCTGTGGTCTGGGGAGGATGGGTTGGCAAGTGGCAGAGATTAGGCTCTCGTCTTTGCACAGGAGCCACACAGCATTCAGGGGGGACAGACGAGGGGTCCAAAGCACATATTCAGTCCAGTACCTCTGGACAGTAATATCCTCTTCCAAATCCTGTCCCTCGGATTTGGGCCAGAAAAAGCACCAGCAGAGGAGTGAGGTTCATTCCTTCCACTCTGCTCAGACACAAGAGCTGGTTCTGCCAGCCATGGAGGTGGCAGCTCTACCACAAGCCCATCTTCAGTCAGCAGGGAAAAAAAAAATCTCCTAGCCAGTGAATTCCTTACGGCTTTGCAATTTTACTAGGCACTAGTTCTCCTTGCATGTTTCAAGCTACCTTGCTTCAGAATTACAAGACATTTCATGCCTATACATTGTGGGGCTTAGTGCTTGCTGTGGAGAGCCACACACATGCCTGGAAGTCAGAGCCTGTTTCCTGCTCAAAGGGGCTTGTATTAGGAGCAGGGAATGCAGCTTCAGAAGGTTCCTTCTTTCCCAGTAAGGGCTGCTGAGGATGCCTAAAGCAGAATCTGTTTCTATAGAGGCTCACTCCACTGGCCATCCAGAACAGGGGCCAACACTCGCTATGTTCAAACAACGTCACTGTGGTGCCTTGTAAGCCAAAAGAAGCACCTACACACAACCAACCATGCATCAGAAGCGTAAACGTATAACTTGCAGAATGTCAATAAAAATAAGAGCTCATCCACAGAAACCTGTGAACTTGATCCCACACAAGAGCATCTTCATGTTCAGTGAAACTTCCTCACCACGGTTAGCTAGAGGTGCCCAGAAAGCATTAATGAACACGGAAAACACAGCGAACTCCTGATTTTTGCATGTCCCGCAGGTCACTTATCTATTTAAAGTGCTAAATTAAGCATTTCTAGAAAAAACACAGGAAGCTAGAACAGGTGACACCATACCAGTCTTACAGCACTACACAACAACAGAAGCAATTCTAGCAGCCCTACTCCTGGGCTCTACCAAACTACACCTGCCACAGCAGAGGAAGGACATATGATGGTGACTAGTCCTTCATGCTTGCTGTGGCAGCCTGAGAGCAGTAGCAGCACACAGTTTGGCTGACATACCTTCCTAAAAGCAGTGCTGGCTTTAGGGAATAAGGAAGAGGACAGACACGATCCACCTAAGCTGCCTTTTCCTGCTCATTTTCCATGACTCAGCATTGTGGCATTTGTGAGTGATCCCATTAATCCTGAAGCCCAGGCTCAAAAGGCAAGAGCAGGTCCCCATGGGTTGTCAGGACAGGTGATGTAGGTCTGCATGGAGTACACTAGGAGCAGCACCTTATCCAAGCCTGATCTGCTCTCTGGAGGTTTCTCTTCTTCTCTAGCATCTTCTCACTCTGCAGTCACTTCAGAAAAAAAGCCCTGGACAAGCACACTGTTAAAGTAGGTGCTTCAGCTTAAACTTGTGAAGGACGAAGGCAGATCTTTGTGCCACTTGGAGAACTCTGATGGTTATACTGCAACTCAGAACTGTATCCAGGGGTTTCTGATACCAAGGGATTAATCCTCCCCACACAAAAGACCATCTAAGGCTTTGGCATGCAGCCTGGAATGAGCCTGCAGCATGCCTTTTACAATTAACACTTCTTTTTTACTCCTCTGTCTTTCACCTGATGCTAAAATGACTTCAGGCAAAAAGCTGGCACTCAAAGAGTCTCCAGGCTTAGCAGACAGGCTCCATCTTTCTTAGTCTTGTTGCTTTATCTCCAGCGTTCTTTAAAATTAGGTTTATAATGAGGACTGGACTCATGTGGTGTTTTAAAAATAAATGGGGAACAGCTGAGGTAATATTGGAAAACTGCTGTTGGACAAACAGGACAACATTTCATAACATCCGTATGCTGACAGCAGAATGATTTCTTTTGTTTGTGAAGCCCAGTGGGTTTTACTGTGCAGGTGCTACATGCATAAGAGTCAAGAGACTCCAAAGAAGAAAACAATTGTTTAATAAGGAGTAATGGAGATGCAGCATTATAAAAGCAGGGTTCCATTCCAAGAACACACAGATTCACTCTTTTGTGCCGACATGAGGCAGACAAGCAAACTCACAACTGGAACACCAGTCACAGGCAGTTAGAAAAAATAAATAAAACCATCAGATAGGATTATTTAAGGCAGAAGGCCAAATGGCAAGAAAAACCAGGCTCACCCAGCCTGTCGCGTGGTCACCTATCTCCAGTTAATCTATGGCCTCCAGCAGCTTCCAAAGCCAAAACACCAAGAAGAAAAAGCCCTTTCAGGAGATGTGCTGCTGAGCAGGTGCTCCCAACAGAAGTTGTCTGCGCTTGCAGAAGAAATCAAGCCAATGGCTGTCCCTGCCATGCACCCACTCCCCACACCACTCCTGCCCTCCTCCTTGACCATGTCTCCAGAAGTAGAAGCATCAGCAGAGCTGTGGATGTTACTGTAGCAGAGGACCACCATACCCATGTTCTGTGGGGAGACACAAAACCTTCTCTGGACCACAGAAAACATCTGAGAGAGCAAAGAGGTGTAAAACCTGGGCAGCCTGCAGACACTACATGAAGGTGCCTCATGTAGTGAAGGCTCAAGGCAGGCTCAAGCCTCAAGGCTTCCTGAAGATCTAAACACTTTTGGAATGTGCAACAATTGTGATGAGATTTGGGACCAGGGATGGGCAGCAATTGCCGTGATGAGAGAAACACACACCAGTCACCAGTGTGGGTGTGAGCTCCCTTTAGCAAGTGGGAAACCTGCTTTCACCTGAGCATTACAAGCCATGCTGAGAAGAGACACCACCACAGCAAGCAAGGACAGCATAGTGCCCCCGAGGGAAGGGCAAGAAGGGAGGCAGCAGCACTTCACATCCCTGGCCCAGAACGGCCAACTAATAACACTTGCACTAGAGTACCAATTAACTACAGTGCCTAGCTAATGAGGCTAGTGGAATGTAAATGCTGACTTTGGATTTGTGATTTGATTCATATGGATGTTTTAATCACCAGCTGCTGATTACCATTTAACTATCAGGCTACATCAGCGATGCCTTGAATTGTTTCTTTATTTAATTTACAGGGGTTGATGCAGCTGTAGCACAGACATTAAGGAAAGTTATCAGAACTAAGAGGTGTCCAAAGTCACAGAAAACTAGTTTAATTTGCTTCATGGTGTCCAAGGCTTTAAAGATATTTCTAAGATCTTCACGTTGTTTTCCTCCAACAGTTGGGTTCATTTTAGCTTATAAAACCAAATTTAAATAAATAAAATGACTGCCATATAAATAGATGGATCACTTTTCCATGATGGGTGTTAATGGATTCAAGCTATGGACGACTGTTTTGCACAGACTTTAAGCAACCAGTAGAAATTCTTATCGTTTTAATTGGGAAGTGCTGTTCACATGTCTGCTGACGCATGCATGCTAGGAATATCTTTCAATATCCCTTGCTTGTGTAAAATAAAAGTCTCAAGTTACTCTTTTTTTTTTTCCCCTACAGGCAACACCAGAAATTTCAATCAGTTGAAGCAGAAATGAAAAAAGCACAAGCTGAGATGAAGACTGGAGGGAAAACTTGACATTATTAAAAAGGCAACTGAAAAAAAACCATAAAGAAGCACACTTGTAAATAAGGGATTCCAGAAAAACAAACTAGGACTGAAAAGCCCATCTGCTGAATTTCCTGTAGAGGGGACTGTCACTGTTTGTACCGAGAGCGGTGAAAAACGACACAATCAAAGTTCAGGAAAAAGTGGGCTATTTAATTAATTATAAATCGGTTTATATAACTTGGTTCACAAGAGTAGCATAGTACTATTGGTCCCTTGATCAACCACCTCCTAGAATGATTGGTGGAGGCTATACAACACCCATTTCAAAATATTTTCCTCAGTGTACCATAACAACGCTTCACAACAAACTCCAGGTGCAAAGATAAAGAATTAGTTTACAAAACCGTCTTCACTGTTTTCGTCTGGTCTGCGTGAGAAAGCAGTGCTCTCACAGAACACTGAGAAAAGGCTGAAGAATTTCTCGGCTTCTAACTTTTCAGCATCCATAGGGGACAGCACAGACTCACATGATCCCCACCATACCATCTCTAAAGCCATTCTGCAGCAGTCCTGAGCAGGGTCCTCAACACAGCATGTCCATGGAATGTGTTTGACACACTACCACCTTGGAAAAAGCATATGCAGCATTCAGAGTTGGGTTAGGATGGGGTAAAGTCCACACAAGTAGCTTGAATCTGTATCTCATCACTGCAAGAGGGAATCTAAAGCTTGGCTCCTTCCTTAAAACCCTGCCACATCATGAAGGATTGTGCTACTTTCTAACAAAGCTTCTACATAGAGAAAACAAGATACAATCTCCAGCTAAGGAGGGACAGGTGATTGTTATCCTCAAGTAAGATGTTTAAAAATGGGATGTAGGAAAAGGGGTTGATTTTACAAAGCCCTCTATTCTCCTCACACTTCATTCTCCCCAAATAACTGATAGCCATTTTCTGAAGTGTGGTGTCTTAACACATATTGGCAACATTTTCATTCATTATGAATGAAAGACTGATTCACAGAGCTAGCTTTGATGTATAAACAAATAACCTCCTCTTGCTTTTTTTCCAGGAAAGAACTGAAAAATGGTGGATTGACAAAGTCCTCTGTGAAACCACAGTTACCCAGGAGACACCAGTAAAATACACAAAATATTTGGACACGACCTGATTACAAGCACTGTCACTATGAAGAAGACTTACTGCTTGCTTTTTTAATAAGCAGCCAAGAGGAAAAGTCACCTTCCCTCACTTTATCTCCTTTATTTGAAAACTAGAATCCCAGGTAGTCAAAATTGTTGTACACAAAGAGAGCACTCATCTGTATCCTTTCAGATTTCTCTATCTTATTATCTCAGGTCAGCTTAAGGTTTGTAACATGATATTGGGTTTTATTGTACATGTATCCATTAGTACATGGGTTGAGTGTTAAAGCTTGTATGCTTTGTGCAGGGGTATTTTTCTAATAAGCACATTCCTGGTGTGAGACGGGATGTGTCTAATCCATAGCAAAGCTGATTGAGAGACAATGGGCTACAGCCAGCTCAGCTCTGTTTCAAGGAAGGAGGACAATAACTGCGTCTGACATTTATAAAAATCTAATTTCCTTGTGCTTTAAAAATGGAGCTCATTACCCTTTGGACTGGTGCCTTCCACCAATTACTGTAACTGATGTGCGGGAATTTTTTCCTTCTCTATATTAGTACTTGATGCACTCAAAACATAGGCTGCTTCCTGAATTATTTACCGGTCTCCTGTGCACTAACCATATTACGGGATTTAAGTTATTGACAGTAAGAAAGAAATTATCTTTCCTAAAGACAGTGGAAACATGAAAATGATTTTGCAAGGCACCATCTCACACCTGCCAAGAGTAGGGCAGCTTTTCCCCTGGGGTGCCAGAGCTGGGTGGTGGAGCCATGGGCGAGGCGCCACTCAGGCTCCCAAAATGCCCCATGGGCAGGGCACAGCTGGGGCTTGGCAGAAGTTGTGGATGGTACCAAATCAGGCATCTTCTAATGACTGCAATGACCCATCTGCCTTTGTCTCCAAGCTCTTGGTGAAAGGGGGAAGATGCCTCCAGCCCTGTCTTAAATTAAAGGATGCAGAGCGATTCGGAGGGCACAAGACCATCCAATGACCCAGAGACAAATGAGGTTTCTAAGCCAGCAGAGCTCAGCTCCACATGCTCACAGCTCAGCTCTCCAGAGACTAACCACAGCTCTAACAAAAAGGGCTCTCAGTCCAAGACACACTACTGCACTGTCTCCTGAAAGTTTACATCCACCACCTATTTCTCCAGCTTGTTAAATCACAAATACTGCATTTCAAACTTTACTTCATTGTGTTTTAAACAGTCATTCATAGCTGTGCAAAGCAAATGTCAGACCTAACATATGCAAAAGTCAGACTATAATAATCTCAAAGGTGATTATTTCTGGAGCCATTAGCTCTGAGTTCACAAAGTGCCACTGTCAATATATAATGCATTTTTCAGCAAGGTTCTGAGTAAAGGCTATAAATAGAGATGGACAAATCCGGGGCCAGGAAAGGGTAGACTTCAGTTTTGCAAAACCAGATACCAGTGTTGGTCACAATCCAGGTTCTTGCCTGCCTGAATCTGCTCCGTTTGGACATGAGGGAAGTCTGTCTCTTTTTGACGATAAGCACTGCCCTTCTGGACTTGCACAGGCTTCAAAGAAAATAAAGCAGTGCTGTAATAGTTTTGAGGGTTTTTGAGAAGAAAAACCCACTACTGGTTGTTTTCTTGCTCTAAGTAGGTCAGATACACACCCTTGTGCATATTGATCTCAGAATTTTGTGGGACGTGGGTTGTGGTAGAGTTTCCAACTCATGCTCCCAGTGTTGATACCAGAAAGGGCCCTGGCTCTTGAAAGGTCATCAGGAAAACAGCAGAAGAGCAAGACGCTCCATCGCTGCTACTCAATGAAGGTCATGCAGTAAGAGTGTGTCAAGTGCAAGACAAAAAAGGTTAGCTCTGTCCTACAAACAGCCACCAGCACACCCTGGTAAGGACATTCTGTACCTGCCATTCCCACCTCTGCCAGCTGACAGATTTGCTTTGGCAACCAATCTCCCTTTTCACCCACAAAAAGCCTTTGTGTCCATCCCACTGCCTCTTTTGAGAAGGGGAGAAAAGGTAAAGACCAGCAGCAGCCCGGTTCCAAAGCGGATCGCCAGCTGCTCAGCAGCATGCTCCTGGATGACATGGGTGGATATGCTGCTCCCAAGACACCCACACAAATCACATCTGGACTGCTTGGTTCTGAGTAATCTGAGCATGACTTCACCAAACTAGGCTGAACATCACAACACCCAGAAAAAATTTTTTGGAGTTTCAGCTGATCATACCCTGCCACTCTCTCTACCAACACGGAGGTCCAAGGTCAGGCCCTTCCCCAGATGGTGGGGCAGTTGCATGGTAGCATCAATCAGGCTCTAGTGGCTCAGTGGCTGTGCCAGAATACCAACCAGCACACAGCCAGCACAGCTCATCCTCAAGGCTCAACCATTTTTCATCAAACAAGGCCACAGGAGGGACAAGAATGAACACCAAGGTACTCCCAAGCTGTATCCTCAAGGCGAAGACAACTTGTTAGTTTCTCCTGATACACAGATCCCTAATGTGGATCCCTAATACACTAATGCTCCTAGATTGCAGCTCTGAGACAGTTTCATGCTTAACCAAAGCTTGCACCAAGCAGGTGCAGTTTCTGGCAGAGTTTTGGGGGTTTATGAACCACAGAGTTCAGAAAAGGCCACAGAGATAATGACCCCATTTGTTACTGCCCACACACTGCTAATTATGGATCCAAACCCACTTACTGCACTACTACTGAAACAGTCTCAAGGGATGTGCTGATGCACTTGGTGTAGAGCATCCACTGC
The DNA here is from genome assembly GCA_013397775.1 of Eulacestoma nigropectus. Lineage (NCBI taxonomy): Eukaryota > Metazoa > Chordata > Aves > Passeriformes > Eulacestoma > Eulacestoma nigropectus. The sequence goes on along the minus strand of VZTE01006371.1, from coordinate 551,008 downwards.
CCCAAGAAAGTGACCTGAGACTGGGGTGAGCACACTACCACCAGGGATTCACAGAGATGGGGAAACAGCTTTAAAAAGCTGGACCAGGGCAGCACAGAGAGGGACTGGCACATGGAGGAAAACCAGAATGAGGCAGGTGGCCTCTAAGGTTTCTTGTCCTAGAAAAGCTTCTTGACCAAGCAGGAGGGGAGCTCCAGTCTGACTGGTCTCAGGAATTCAAGCAGCAACCTCCTCTTCCAAGTACATACAGTTAAAAACACAATTAATCTGGTTGTCCTTTGAACATGTTATGTTTTAGTATCTAAGCAGAACTGAAGCACATAAGAACAACTGTACACAGCTCACCAGGAGTAAAACATGCCTGGGTTTCCCCTTCCTCTCTTCCACCATTTAGCCTTTAAAATGCAAGGACTCTATTTCCCATAAAGCAGGAGCCAGCAACCAGCTCACTTGCTACAAAAAGCTGGGCTGAAATTTCAACCCACAGCAAGTGGAAATAATTTCAGTCAGGTTTAAAAAATTCACAGGGAAAAAAAAGGATACTTAAAAAGATGGAGATTTAAAGTCACTAGAAGAATAGACTCTCTAAGATCCACTAAGCATAAAATCAGGTTAGTGGAAAAGTTTAGCAGCATGAATGCATTGTTATAGAAAAACGGAGAAGATTTTGCCGGATAAAGACGATGACATGAAATTTAAGTCGTACACAGGCATGCTGAGAAAATAATGTTCTAAATACCTTCTGCTTACAATTACTAAATGATCAATTGTTAAATGTTGGACAGAGAAATATATTCCATTCTGTCTGGACATGCACAGCAGGCCAAGAATGCACCTGGATAAGCCAAGCATTCATTATCTCCCAGACACTCAATATCCCATAATACCCTCAGCGGCTGCCAGCTCCTTGTCCATCGTTGACCAAACGCCATGTGCCCCATTTTACAGCTGAAAAGTATTTAAAATTCATGAAGCCTGTTGAAAGCTCAACTGTCACATTCTGCTCATTCCACAGGGTATGGGAAAACCGTGCAGAAGGGACATTTCAACCAGGGCTATTATGGCTCTTGAATAACCAATATTCCATTAAATTGCTAATAAACCCACTTGAAGATAAGTTGATCACAATCGAACCATACAGTAGCATTCCTTTCCTTTAACACCAAGTTGTCAGGTTTCACTCTGTACTGTACTACTGTTTCTGTGCCATTTGTTCGTGCCTTGACACAGAGCATTCAAGACACTCACTTTGTCCCCAGTAATCTAAATGCCCTATTCTAAAGAGGCTGAAAGATCTTTGGCAAGGATACTCTACTTATTTTAAGGTAGAGAACTCTTTTCAAATGAAAAATGAAAAATAATTAAATACCCTCAACAGGGAAACGTGAGGCTTTGCAGCTTCTTGAACAAGGTGCCCACAATTTGAACACAGTGGTAAATAGTATGCGCACCTCCCAGCTTCCCAGCTGCTCAGCCAAGCTTGGTTTGGCATGAATTTTCATTTGAGTTTGCAGTTCAGCAACTTGTTTCATCCTCCCTTCACTAAATCTTAGTTTTATCAATCAAATATAACAAACTTCTGCAAAAAACTTTAAGAGTATTTGTTTGGCATTAAAATGGATTTTGTTAGATTCCTTGCAGTTAATTGTCAAGCTGCTGGCACGTCTGCCATTATCTCCTGATCTGCTGTGTGCACGTTCTTGTACCAAGAAGGCCCCACGTTTTGTAATTTTTAACACTGAAAAGCACACCAGTGTCCTTCTCAGAGGGCATTTAAAAGCTTTAATTTATATTGACTAACCCAACACTGCTGAGAAGCAGCTCCCAGCCAGCTCCATCCCAGGAGGCAAGCATCACCACCACCCAGCTCTGACTCTTCCCATTATCTCTCTGAGGTATGTGGGAACTAACCTGCAGATTTCAGTTGCACAAATGGCCAAGAAGCGTCATCATGAAGATTTGATCCCATTCAGTCTCTCTGGTGGGAAGCTCCAGACAAGACCCAGTGGTTGCCACCACATCTCCACTGCCACAGACCAAGGATAGGCAGGGAGGACAAACAATTACTCCAGAGGGCATCTGCCAGTCCTGGCTCCCTCTGGAGCCAATTCCGCTCAAGGAGCAATGGCCATCAGAGGCAACAAAGAGTATTTTCCTTCACATTGAATTCACTCAGTAAGTGGCCTTTCACAGAGGAGCATCCGGTTGCTCCCATGTTATTTTATAACAAGGGCCCCACGGGCAGAGGTTATACTAACCCAGCATTTTTTCCCCTCTAATAATAGGTTTCATTCACGCTTTCAGAGAAGTTGACTTGTCTGCTGTATTTTAGCTATGCTAACACATCCTGCAAGAATGCCCTGAAGTGTCTAGACATATATAAAAACAATAATGGCAGAAAATTTAAATTCTGACCATTTTCCATCTCCCAGTCAGTTCTAGTAAGGTTTCCTTGGGCAGGTAAGGAAAGCGTCATGCCAGGAGGATTATGGAAGTTTGCTCCTATACATGAAATGGAGTTAAATCCTTGAAGACACATCAATGATTTTTAACTGTCAATAATATATCTCAATATAAATACTCAAACTGGAAATAATCTAATAATCAAATTGACCATTACAGTGCTAGGTGGGACATTTCAACCTGAAAATAACCTTTAGCAGCCAAATACGGTACTGACAAGTTTTAATAAATTCTTAAAGAAAAATAAGTAGTAAGCATAAGCAATTGTCCATCTCTGGCTACTGCTCCTTGAACTCACAGCGACAATGGAAAACAAAGAGCCAGTTTTCCAGTCTTGCTTCGGCACCAACTTCCCATTTGAGGCTACAGTCTTAAGGAGGGAACAAGGATAAAGCAGCAAGCAGTAAAACATGAAGAGCACGTGCAAGATACAGCAGTTGGTGCAGTCTCTTTTAAGAGATAGAAACTTTTATCAATGCATTGCCCTGCCTTTCCTTGCAGTCTCACCACATGCTCAGCCCAGCCTACAGCACTGGGCTGAGAAAAGCTTCTCTCCCCCAGAAGCTTCCTGTGCACCCTGCAAATACAGAGAGGGACAACAGCGCCTTTTGGGCTGCTTTGCCAGGACATCCCTCACCCTCCTGTGCCTCTCGAGCCAGGAGGATTGCAGTACCTGCTTTCTCCTCCCCTTTCACATTTTTAAGCCGTAAAACTGCAGGCAATAATTAATTTAAAAACATCAACCAGTGTACATAGACTACCTTCACAGCAATGTACGTGTTAACTGCATTTAACACAGAACTTAAAAAACTCAACTCCTACTTTCAGCCAGCCTGCTCAAACCCTGCCTCCCCTTCTTCCCCCACCAATGTCTCAGGGGACCTGCAACACTGTTGCTCAGAAAAATTACACAACCAGAGAGTTACAGAACATGGAGTTTATGGTGATTAAACCTCCTACATGACAACATTCAGTCCTCCTGCCCAAGAGAGGACAACAACCTACCAGATACTGAACTATGGCCTCAGCCCTGAGGAGGGAGCACGGGAGCCTTCCCAAAGCCGCTCCAAAACCTTTCCACTACAAGTGCTGTGAAAGGCACATGTCTGCCCTGTGATCGAGCACCACTTTGGATGTAAGTGCTACACCAGCAGCAGTCCTGAAAAACTGTGGATTTGTTATTTATGACAAGCATCTAAATCCTTGGAAAAGGGAATCAGCCACCTGCCCTTCCCACAGTGATGTTTCACCCAGCCAAAAAGGGGCACACATACAAACTCCGATCTACACAGCCCTGATCTATGCAACAAATATTAATGAAGTACAAGCCAAAAGAATTCCTGCAAGGCCTCCATGCATTTAATTACCTTTATGTGTACATGAATTTCAAAGCACTGACATTTAAACAATTTGCCCGAACAATTTCTGCAATAGAGGCACATGGATAGAGAATTTGAAACATTTTTTTTAACATGCGGCACACATCCTTTTAATACTCAACAATGGATGAGTACTGAGCAAGTTTCAACCCAAAGCCTAGATTAGAATACCACACCTTTTTGCTTTTTTAAAAAGAAATTGCTTAGGTGCTTATTCTAAGTTCAAGTCAGTGTCATTTCAACTCTCAGAGGACACTGCTGCTTTGATCACCTGCATTAATGATGCTTGCAATTCCACACAGATTTGTCAGGAGAGCATTTAGCTGCAGGTGGGAATTAGGAGGGGCAAATCTGAACATAGGACCTGAGCTCTAGGCAGGCAGAAGAGGATGAATTTCCCCCCACTCAAGACGTCCCTTTATGTTTTATACAATTAACACAGAACGCAAATGTCTGCATGCCTGTAAGGAAAGCACTTTAAGAGCACTAACAGGTGCAATGTGGTTCGTTGTTCTGCTCCTTTCCCAGCCAAACAAGCTGCTGCGCACTTTTACATATCCTGAGACCACATTCTTTCAATACAGCTAAATATTGCATTCAGCTACATGGTACAGTGAAATCGGGGGTGGAAACAGTGTTAGATTTTAAAAATCTAAAGTTCCGTGCCGTATTTGCAACTCAGTCTGCACTTTGCTACTGTAGAAACATTTTCCACTGTTCATGCGCAAAATACAAGTGGATTTAAACAAAGGGAAGCTTGTAATGCAAAGGAACAGAGAAAAAAAAAACTGAAGAAAAGCAAAAATAACAGGTAAGTAAAAAGCAACTGTTCAAAGATTCTACTTCATTAAAGCTCCTGTAGTAGAAAGACACTAGATGTGAAACTCCTAACGCAATTGTGCTCCTTTAAAAAGGTGTGCTTTTGCAAACTGAGCCCTCTCTCCTTCAGTCACTCACCAATCCCACTCCTGGGGCACTGTGGATGCAGCTTCTTCAGTATCTGACTACTTAATTTTGCAAAGTTATTTTTGGGAGGGAAGTATCTCTCTGCAGGCTTTTAAGTGCATCTTAGAAACAAGGGTTTCACTCAGAGTATTCTTTAATAAGAGCTACCTTAAGGAGGAGGTAAATACAGTAAGAACTCTTCCCAGTTACACTGCACTGGGCTAATTGCTTTTGATGACCTACATTTCCTAATTGTGCCTTCTCTATCTGAGGTAGAACATGCCCATGTTTTGCTGCATCCAAGCCAGTGCCCTTTGCTGAGCAGCACCAATGATCCCAAGGGATTACACTCTGGAGCATCCGAGCTCTGCCCTCCTGCCTGCTGCCAGCTCTGCTTTGGGGGACATGGTGATACCGTGATCCTCCCCACAGGTCCCATGTCTGGAGCCATACCTGCCATCCGGGAGCTCGGCACAAACCCACACTGCACAGAGCAGGCAGCAGTGCCACGAGTGACGGATGCAGGGCAGTATCAGCCCATTTCCAGACTCGTGTGGGAATAGGGAGCACATCTGCTAGAATAACAGCCAAGAGTTGATGATACATCAGACTCCAGTATCACTTTATAGTCAGTCTAATGACTTTTCCTTTCTCCACACAGTCCTACACAACTTCGCCACCATACAGAAATAAAGGGAAACACTGAAATTTATATATTTGTAACCAAATGGAAACTATTACCTCACCAGATGCTATCAACACCATCAGAGGTGTGGAAGAAACCTGACAGCTTGTAACTGTAGCATTCTCAGGCAAGGACGATGCCAGAGCGGGCAGGTACCTGCAGGACCTGCTGCAAACAGAACATGATCTTGGGGCTGGAACAACAGTCACTCATGAAAAAGTTAAATGAAAATCACCTACTGCACTCCTGCCATGAGGAGCACCGGGCAGCTGCTTCTGGTTTGGGCTACTGGGGACTCCTTGATCCACTGGGGAAGACATCACTGCTGTATAAGGTGGCTGAGCCTCCACGAGGACCACAGCCCCAGCCAGGCAAGCCCCAGCCCACCACTAAAGAGACTCAGTTGTGTACATGCCCCGTCACCCAACCTAGGAGGAGGGAAACAATGCCTGCACCATGTTGCAAGCATGGAGGACATTAACATGTGCACCTGGCCTATGGACAGCTGCCTTTGACTGTGGCACTGAGCACTCAGTGCATCTCCTGCAAGCATCCTGGAGAAGAACAAATAGTTTTTTTAAATAGCTTTAAAACCTGTTATTTATGCAGCCTCAAGTAAGGAAGACCGCTCAGGAGTTCCTCATGCACCCCTCACACTCACTGGGTTACACTTCAGAGACCACAGACAAGCATATGCTGTATAGCAAGTTTTTTTAGCACCTTCAGTAAGAAGGGTCTTCTGCTGACCAGTGTGACTCCACACTGTGCACTCTTACAGATCTGGGGGTCAAGCAATGAGGTGGAAACCTGGGAAAATAATGACTGCTATACTCTTTGTAGATGTTACCACTGCTTAAAACTTGTCTCTACCTACTGCTGAGTGCTTTTCCTCTCCTACAAGTTGCAGGAGCTCAGGGCAAATATAGAAATCCTGTTTTCCTACCTGTTTTGGCTGTCAAAAGAAAATTCTACCTAGTTATGCAACAGTGAAGAGAAGCTGAAGAAAAAGACACAGTCTGCGAGGTCAGAGCAAAAAGAACATGATATTTTGCTTGGCCTGCTCCACATTCAGCTTCCACTTCAGCAGGTGACAAGTTGAAAAAAAGGGCAAAGGTAGGAAGCAAGCCTCCAACATACTGGAACACATCAAATCTTCTCAATACTCCCTTGGCTTTCCTGGAAGACATACAGCTACTCCCTCAGAAACCACTTGTTACAATGACCAGAAAGATGATGCTCCTGAAAAACCTAGCCCATGGTTAGAGGATAACACATTATAAAGGCGTGATAATTTGTTCAGAATATAGATGATACTTTGTGCCCTTTTAGTTGCAGACCAAGTGAAGAAGTGAAAAATGCACCAAACAAGTGACAGATTTAATAGACAAAATGGATGTTCCTAGTAAGTAAAAGCAGTTACATAACACACAGACTTAATAATTTTCAAAAGCCTTATTTTCATGAAGTTGAAATAGTTGAGCTAAATCACTAAGCAGCTAATCTGCATGCTAAAAATACATGATTCCTAGGAGCAGTTTTAAGAAAATGTCATGAAATGTCCAGAAAACCCACTCCCACATGTGGAAAAAAAAAGCTGTATTAGATGAAGTATCAGAGATAAAGTCTAAGTTAATTGGTATAGAGAGTAAATTAAATCAGATATAAACCCCAAAACAATTATGGCGAGTTTTAGTACAATGTATCAGAATTTAGGAGAATTTATAAAAGCAAAAGGACCTAGCAAAAATCTCTGGATAGCAGAATCAATATGCATGAAAACCTTTTTTTCCCCTCCTTCATCTCCCCACCTTAGAAACAACAGGAAGAGCAACAGTGGTGCTGATTCATGACTACCTGGAAAAGGTGAAACTTTCAATATTCATACCAAGAAGGGAAATACTTCTGCTCTGCATGGGTAAAAAGGCAGTTAAATATTCAGATAGTATTACAAAGAGTAATTTTCATCCCATCCATAATACAGGAAGACATGACACAGCAGTTATTAACCAGCACTTTTAAAACAGTAACTGAAGATGATTTCTACCTAAGGAAGAGTTCTGTAGTGTTCATCATCCTTACAGCCTAATGGGGATGCTAGAAAAACCTGCAAAATGACTGACAGGGGAGTAATAAGAAATAGAAGGAAACAATAATTATTACCAATCATCATATGTTTACAACAAGTTAATCTCATCTAGTTTAAAACAGCTTCGGATGAAACAGTGACCGTAACTAGCAGTGATGTACCAGGTTAAGCTGTATACAAGTGGACATTGCTGCTGGTATGCAAGCAGAATGTTTTCACACATCTCAAGACCTGATGAAAATGAAAATCATTGCTGAATAGGTGCGTTTCAAACAGAAGCCCATCAGTGCAAGGTCACTCAAGTTTCACAGAAATAGCCCGAGGGCACACATTCATCACTGGCCAGCCACCAAGGAAGTGTTAAACCCTGAGCAAACCAGGTCACAGGCAGGGACAGCACAAGAGGTACAAGCAACCAACCCACACTGCCATATGGCCACTGTGAAGGCTGCCTGGCTGGCCCGAGGACCTCAGGCCACAGTCAGGGGATGGGCCATCTGCTTAGTTTTGTAAGCCAAGCCACCACAGAGGATCATTGTCTGCATGTGGGCTCTAACCACTACCCTACGACTAAAGAGACCTCTTCAGACAGACAAGCAGGGCAACACTGCAGGGACAGACCCACCATCCCGATGCGGGCGGCTGCCACAGCTGCTCTCCAGTACCACATCCACCCCCTACAGAACACCCCACAGTCACAAGCAGCTCAGAGAGGAGCCACCAGAAAGAATGCATCATTTCCAAAATCCCTATCAAACAGCATTCACAGAGCTCAATCTATTTCAAAGACGATCAAAGAGAGGATTATAAAGGCCTTCAATCACGTCTACAAAGACCTACAAAAGGAAGAGAAATTCAGTAACAAGCTCTGACAAAATACAGCACCTAGAAGCACTGTATAAGCAAACCATTAGCCATGGCTGATGCTGGGATAGTGGCTTTATTTTAAAAAGGAAAATAATTCATCATTTAGATAACTAAGCAAGGATTGTGTTTAACTCTTTCCCTTCTTTGGAGCCCAAGCAGAGGCCACCCATAGGCAGCAAGCAGCCCAACCCCAATATGACAGCACAGATCTGGGAGGTGACAGGTGAAATGCTGAACCTGGGAGCTCACTGCTAGTCTGGATACCAGAAAATACTGGCAGATGCCATAACTTCATGACTTTTTCTTCTTGTTCAGTGAAGGTGTAGAAGATACAGAGCCTGGTGAGAAATTAAGGCACTTTTTGGACATGGCTAATGTCAGTGCAAATTATGTAATTTTAGGAACAGACGAGTCTAAAAATCTTGACTAATGAACTTTTTTCATTTACTTTTGATTTTTTTTTTAATTCCTGCCACACATCCTCTCATGGGGCCGAGTATGTTCACAGAAACAGACGACGTGCTCTGTTTACTGCTGACAAATGGATCCATTTTCTCCTTGCAGGTAGTAAGAGGTCTCCTGGAAAAGCTCATGGCTATTTAGGACAGACAAGGTGGTTAAAGATACCTTATAGTACCACTTACTCACCACTTCTGCTGGTGTACTTAGCAAACAAGAGTATTAAAGTACGCTCCTGAATGAAAGCACACAGCATCTGCAATACGTATTGCAACACATCCAAGCGATGGGATAACTGGGGAGGAGCAGTGTGAGTGGTAGAGTTCACTTGGGAGGGGGCGGGGGGCAAGGCAGCTTGGGAAACACTGACGTATTGTCTTTCCATTACTAAAAATTACACTTTGTGAAAAAGCATTAGATCATTTTAAGAGGTTTATATAAGGACACTGAAAAACAAGTTCTTTTGCAAATTCTATTTTTTTAATGTCTCCCTCCCCTTTCTATTTCCACTATGCATCAGGTTGTGAAAATCCAACATGCAATAAGTCTAGTGTTCCCAGACAGAAGAGACCAACCCCAACACAAGTTAAATCTTCCAGCTGTTCCTAGCTCCTTCTCTTCTCTCCATCAGACAGGCTCATAGCAGTACCTTAATTACTTGTTTAGGAAGGATGTGACATGTTCCAATTTAATACATTTAGCCCTTCTTAGAGCAAATGTAGAATTAAGCCTCAGTATGCACTTGACAGATCTCTTAGCAACTAGAGTGCAATCAGCCAACAATGGATGATTCACAGTTTTAGCAAGAGTGTGCAGAACTGCCTGCCAAAAGTCTGAATAAACTCACATTGCTAGACACTATGGTAAAATGTACCCTGATCTCTTTTAAACTATTATATCATAGAGGAAAGTTGAACTGCATGCATTCCAGCAGCTTGCCCGAGTCTGGAAATACAATTGAACTGCAACATCTTGATTTTAAGATAATCAAGACTTTTCGGTGGTTATTTTCACTTAATTAGGGTAATTGTACCTTTCAAGAAGAACTGTTCAAATCCATCAGTTTGTGTAAATAAGGGATGACTTCTGTTTCCGTTGCTCTGAAATAGGAAGAGTCTGGAGGATGCCAGTGGGAGTAGCCTGTCCAGAGCCACATGGATTAAAAAATGGGCTTAATCTCACGCCTACTGCTGCAGGGGCCACTGGCATGTAAAATATTTAGAGATTTCTGTGCAATCCGTGAGTCAGAGGGGAATAACAGGAAGGACCTCAACAGAGTGCAAATATCTATGCTGACTCATTGCCATCCTCTCTTTATCGCCCTCCAAAGCCCAGCTGAGGATCAGGCTGCCACAGCACAGACAAGATTATTTGTACTTCTACAGCCAAATTTCTGCCTTCTTTGACCAGTTTTCACTCCAAGCTTCAGATTATCCTCTGGAAGAGTTTCTTCTATGCTCTCCATGTGGCCATCTTCCTACACAAAACTAGACTCAAGCAAATCCTTTACAAAATACTATTGAAAAAATAAAGAAAACCGGAAAAGCTCTGCTGGGATTAGGCCCACACAGAGAGGGCACAGAGTGACACAGGGTAAGCCACTGACTCTCCCCTTTCAGCTACAAGCATGAATCATGAGCAGAGCTTTTCCTGTGGCACACCAGACACCAGAGTGAAACCCGTTGTGAGTAACAGTGCCTGGTCCCAGGAGATGGGGTCAGCCCTCCCCTAGCATCCCAGTCTCATCTTAATGCCATTATAGCAAAGGGTCCTTTGGATCTCTGGCACAAACTTCAGCTCTGGTGACCTGAAAAGCTTTTCAGTCTATTTTATGGTGATTTAGCCATTGCATCTGCTCGTATCTCGTATTTTGGACTCTAATTTTCATCATCCCTTCCCTGAGACATCAGTAGTGACAGCAGAAGAGAGCTGACACTGCTAATCTTCCTACTTTAACTGCCTCAAGGTGCCACTCTCCTGGCATCCACCGAACAAAATCTCGTTTCAAAATACAGACTTCCTAGCCACTTTTCTTTGCCATTTTTTTCAGTAGGTCTCGTTCTACGGTTCTCTCTTGAGGCAGGGGACAACCTGGTGTCATCCAGTGGGAGATCCACCAGTACCTCCATCCAGGCACCACACGAGTGCTCTGACCCCACGCCGCTCCCAGGAAAGAATGCCACGGTCCTCACAGACCGGGCGCAGACCCAAGACAATGAAACACTGCCCGGTGCTAAACCTGTTTACCACTTCGGCAATGTGCCCTGGCAGCCCTGTGTTGCCCCAGTCACCAGCAGACGGGGGATCTGTCCCGGGGAAGGCAGGAGCCCTGTTCCGGCAGCCTCAAGCAGCCCTTTTCCAGGTACAGCAGATATGCTTGGCTAAGTAAGTAGCTTTCTTTGGCGTAGAAGAGTGTGTCACCCAAGTTGGTTGGCAGAATTCACCTCTAAAAAGAGGATTGTGGTTAGGGAAAGGAATTTGAACACACTGAGCTCCACGCTGTCTTTAATACTAGGATAGTCACAGGTTTCTGCTCATATGGGCTGATGACCCTTTAAAGCAAAACCAAGGCAGCAGGGGAGGTACTGCAAGTTTTGGGAAGACATATTAAGTGCAACAATACCATAGCTGAGAGTTTCTGTAAATGCAAAAATCTTAGGCAGGTAAGGAGAGAAGCAGGTACAAAGTAGAAGGTGCTTATCCATTTATTGCTTTTGTTAAGAGAAGTTTCCTATTGACAACACTGACTAGACAAAACAGAGCTTAGGAGATTTTTCCATCTATTTCCATTAGGATTAGATCAAAGGGCTGAAAAGAATGTGAGCAACAGGGCCAGGGGGAGCTGGGGCACAGGCGCCTTGGTCAGGGAGGGAGTTGCAGGTGGCATTTTGACTTCAATCACACAGCAACGTGCGATCCGTGCCATGTACTACCAGCACCATCGCGTCCCATTGGCTAGAAGCAGTCCTGTTATATCTACAAACAAAGTACACCGGGGACTGATTTTGCCTCTGCACCAAGCAGACTATTATCCTTTGCCTGGATGGAGGCAGATGGGATATAATTTTTTCCATCCCCGAGTTGCTCTGCTGTAGCTCTTTTGGGAGCTCTGCTACCACCTTGGCCACAGGGTGTGTGTGAGGGTATTTGTGCTTTGGGGAACTTGATGTTACTCAATGGCTGACGTAAATCCTGCGTTGTACAAGGCAGCAGAGCAGAATTCCCTCACTCCCTGTTTTACCCTATAAGGGCATTCGATGATGGCGCTGTAAACCTGAGCTTTCGCACAGATTTTCTGCAGCTGCTGCAGCACAGCAAAGCCAAGCCCAAGTTTGGATTCTTGTGTGTTGTGATAATCAGCTGGGGTTCGGAAAATCCTTCAAAAAAATCTAATGTTCTGGCAACTTAACAAGGCTTCTGAAAAAAATCGCAGTTTAACATCTGGAACAAAAATACTCTGAGGAAGTCCAAGACCAACACAGCACAGAACATTTTCCCCCCTTAACTGTTACTGTACAGCACTTTCTTGTCCCTAGCTCAGTGAAACTGGAATGGTTGCATCAAGATGCTGAAACATTTTATTGGAAGTAATGCTGGAAGGTAAAGATAAAGAGCTATTCATATACTTGAACATTTTTTCAATTTTCTGAGTTTTGCTTATTTTTATTCCTGTGCCATGAATTTCCTCAGTCTTTTAATGCATCTTAATCTTCATCAATATTTAACTCTGCAGCAGAAATACTGCATACTTTGTTTTCCCATTTAACTTGAGAGTAGAGGGGTGAAAAAACATCTACGGAAAGAAGAAAAACAGCCAGTTCTAACGGAAACGACTTTTCCTTTTTCCACAAGACGTCCTGGAATAGAGTCAGGGAGAAGGATGAAAGAGGAAGGTGGGCAGAAAGAACACCATGCTATTTCTGAGAATTAGCTACAGCCATCATTTAGCACACTCCTCTTCCTACCTCTGAGTCCCAGGTTTAAGACCTGCCTAAGATCAAGAGCAAAAATATTTCTCAAAGACAGGCTTAATTGTCAGCAGACATCAGCACGTATAAGCAGTTCCCTGCAGTAAAGAACCCCTGCAGGATCATTCACAATGAAAAGAGCCATACATACACATAATTACATACACTGTGTACACATATAAACTTCTACACATATATACGTACAGACGAGATCCTTTCAGTTGGGGATGGGAATGGTAAGTGAATGTCCACAAGCTCAGAGATGCCACATAATTTTCAGTATTACCTGGAACAGCAATTTCCCATTGCATACGACAGACAGTCTGTAAGAAACCGCCCAAGACAGAGCACAACTGATGGAACCTCATGCTAGCAGAGGTGCTCCACATGTCATTGTCACTGTACTATGCCAGAGCCTCCAACAGAAAAACATTAATTTCGTGTTTCCTTTACCTCTAATCAAAATCTCTATGTTCAGATCACGCCCTGAAAACTTTCAGATACCTAATTTTCCAACTGCCCACTCTTCCATGGAGGGGCACCTGGAGCAGCACTTGTGCCTGGGGCACTGGTAGTCTCCCTGCATCTGGTAAAAAATAAAATAAAGAAAATCTCAGAAAAAATGTATGACAGGTTAACCTTTCCAACGCAGGATTTTCAGTGTTGGTTATGAAATGCTACATGAACTGTCCTTGAAAAAACCAGTGGTGCTGTCTTTGGTCAAGCTCATGCTCTGCCCTCTAATCCAAATTACTGGGGGCTCACGCTACACCAAATCAGACCCCAGATACTGACTGTTACAGCATTAAAAGTAACATGGAGCTCCCTGCACACTGTCACCTACCAGAACCCAAGAGATCCTAAGGCTCCTGAAGAACCTGTGAACACCCTCAGCTCAGCCAGAGAAACCGGCTGTGGAAGGCTCAGATTACAGAACCAAAATATAACTGTGTCTCTCCATTCCCAATTGTGGCTGAACTCTAGTGCCACATCAACAAACACTTGGCACATAAAACAACAGCTTTCAAGTGCTCTTACAGAAATTAATGATTCCTCCCCAGCTCTGCAGCTTAGGAGTCATTATTTTGGGAGGACAGATAGAAAATGGTGCATCCCTGCCCTGCTGACTCAGTCGAGGGAAGCTACAGGTGCACAGCTCTGCTTAAGGAGAGCTGGCAGGGGGAAGCCTGGCCACCAACTGGTGGCTCGTGCAGGCAGAGAACCAAAGCACCTTCAAATGCTAAGGAACAAAGTGAGAGCCACAAAACTCATGTTAGAGAAGAACCTGTGCCCACTGTTTTGTTGCTTTGAATATTGAAGGCTACTTAATTAAACAAAAAACCCCAACAGACAGAAAGAATTGGGATCAGAAGAACTAAGTGTTGGTTTTCTGTGGGTTCCTTACAGAATGGCAGCTCTGACCAGCAATGGTAGGCTTTCTGATGGTTTGTTTGTTAATAGAAGATTTTCCATCTTGATCAGAGCAAACAAGATAAACAGGCACTTCAGAAAGAGTACAAACAAGCTTTTTAATTGCAGCCTTGAATTTTTTCCAGGCTCATAAGATTTATATCGAAATGCTCTTCTCCAAGTTAGTTGTTCCTCTTTTCAAATACAAATAAGAACCGTCTAATCTTCTTATTCAAGCAAAAAAACTCCCTAACCCACCCCCCTCTACTGCCAAACACAACACATAACTGTTCATTGCTGCCTTGGGGCAGCAGATGGATCTACAGCTTCGCATGTATGGATGCTCCAGTGGCACCACTGCACCATCCATGGGAATTGTATGAAGCATTTCCCCAGTGCAGAGCCAACCGCCACCAAGGATCCTGTCACAAAAGGTTTTCAGTGTCTTTGGAAGTGTTTGTTGCTGAACAGCTACCTGACAAACCATTCTTCTCCCCATCCACACACACAGTTGTGATACAGGGACAAAAACTAAGCCAAGCGGCTGGTGTACAACCAGTGCTCCTGTCGCAAACTCAGAGGATCATTTTATGGATTTCCATTCTCCATCTTCTGGATTGCAAACCATACAGGCTTTGCAAAAGGCTGCAAGAGCCCATCCTCTTTCTTTTGTCTGCAATAAACCTTCTTAGAAAGCAGCAGACAGTGAGAGGTCTACTCCTTATGCACAGGCAGGCTAAGTACATCCCACAGATGCACACCTAACCCTCTCTCCAGGGCCCCAGACACACAGAGTGACACTTCACTATCCCTCCCGTTCTGCCCCTTCTGCAGCTTCAAACCTCTATCTTGTTTGCTGCATTTTAATCTCACAACTTCTTACCCTATTTTAGCCACAGCTAATCCCTCCCTTTTGGCAGCTGGCTGCCCAGAGGACAATTCTGTGTTTCAATGTTACACTATACAGAATGTAATGAATCTTTAATTAAATGGGCTTGATGAAGAAAGTAATTCAAATTAGGCTTCATCAGCAATACAAAATCCCAGCTGTCTTTCTTAAAGGATATAATGAAGCACAGTTTCAGCTACCTGGAATCCAGTTTTAGCACTGCAGAACAACAGTTCATAAACCCAGCATTTGTTAGGTAAGCAGGGAATGGCTGAAAGTGTTTTAAGATCTTGGACACTTTTCTACCAGGCACATTTTAAGCCATGCAGCTTTTACGGCAATTCCTTCATAAACCAGGAGGTTCTAACAATCTAACAGGCTTAATGCAAGCACAGGCAAGAGTGCAACTGGTTTCACAGGGGTTGTCATTTGATCATTCAGTAAATTACAGAAAAACGGTGCAAGCACCCTGGAAAAGGCACCTCTGGGAAGCTTATTGTAGCTCCACGGAAATGGAGTAAATAAAGCTTGCATCATCAGCACATCCTCAATGTGCTTCTCATCCCTTTAGGATGAAAGCAACACTGGGAGCTTCTCTTGTTTAATCTGTACTGAAGGATTCATGTGCTCGGTGCTGAATGACTCTTCACATTGACTTCAGTGGAAATAAGCTACCCTGGATTTCAGAAGAAAAAAAGCACTAACAGAAAGTTAATGAGGTACAAACCAGGTTATGAATGGACCAAAGAAAAAATTCTCCCAAAGCTATTTCCTGCCCTGCTGTGATCGAATACACGCCTTTTAAGGGCTCACCTTACCCACCCTCCCACCTTTCTTTAAGCAATGCTTTATTGTATCCCAAGACTTTCTCCACTTTTCTAATCAGTTTCCATTATGTTCTTTTTCTTTAAAGTCTCCCACTGTTACAGCTCCACTAGGAGCAGTAATGCTGAAATCAGCAGCACAGACTGGCTACGGTCTTTTAAATAGTCTTGAAATGGAGCCAAGGTGGAATAAGACTACTGGTCAGGGGGGTTAACCTCTGGGGCTCTTACTGCAGCGTCTGCATCCCTGCTCCTGCCAAGGCAGCTCTGCACACAACAACATGGAAAGTTTTAGAGCAGAGTCCAGCCTAAAGTAAGAAAAAATTCCTGACCTGCAAGTTTTAAGAAGGAAGTTATGAACTAGGGGGCTGGATTTGGCCCCCTTCAAGCCAGAGGGAGACCCAAAGGCAGAGCACAGAGGCAGAGCAGTTCTGGCAGAGGAGCACTCAATGCATACAGGGAGTTTTCCCTATTTCCTTCTTCACTGGAATAAGGAGGGTGATGCAAGTTTGCTTCATATATTCACTTCTTGCTTTTATGTTGAAAACAGAAAACCACCACCATACTTCACATACATACTGTGCTATCACTTCCAATGAACCATTTTACCTACCTTCAAATATTTCTCTCAACCACATTCCCACCTCACCAACTCACACTCACAACCAGCAAGGCTCAGAGCTGGCTGGCAATCTGATGAGACAGGCTCTCACAAGAATTTCCTGCTTCTGGTTCAGCCAGACATACTGCAACAACAGACACTCTCGCAGTATTCTGGCACCTCTACTCCTTGTTCAGGCCAAGACCCAGGAATGCAAGTGAAAAAAACACTTCTTAATTTTTAGAATTTTAAAATAGCTCTTCCTTCTGCTGCCGTGGGTGTCTGGTTGGCTTCCATGCTCAGAGACTGCTTCCACTGAGATTAACTGAATTTGGAAACTATAGTGGTGAAGGTATGACCAAAAAATTTGCTTCCCAGAAAACAGCTTGGGACACCACCACAGCAGGGCGGTAGAGCAGTCTGCTCCAGAGAAGCAAATACTATGGAAAGAACAAACGACTGACCCTCCAAGTACACTGAATTAGGTTTTCCACTAGTCCTGGGATACTTCCAGTAAGCATTTCAATAAAGATGACCTAGCTGGGGAAAACTGCACAGGAGCCTCAGGCAAGACCTACAGATCTGTCATGCATGTTCCTCAAAGTGCGACTCACGATGAACTAAGGCAGCCAGAGTTTCCATATTTTCTGGTCTCTTCTATTGAATTACCATGCAAGCCTGCACTACAGCTGGACAAGGCCACTCCTCAGTGTGACTTAATGTCTCACACTAAATACTTCAGACACTTGTAGGCTGCTACAGCTCACACCTGTACTTCAGAGAGCATTTTTCAAGGCATCACTGCTGGACCAATATAATTCCCACTGACAGATCAGCTTGGGAAAAAACCTTGCTGAAAATTCAGAATTTGGGTCAGGTACAGATTCACTCAAATCCCTTCTTCTCATCCCAGATCTAACCCTGTAGTAGACAGATAGAGTCTGGATGTATGCCCATGCCGCTGGCATAAAGTAAAGACCACAATGGACACTGTGGAAGGTCCTGGCTCCTTTCAGGAGGGGTGACCCTCAGACATTCTTCTAGTTTTTCACTGAAAATGCAGCTTCTTACAGACTGTGCTGATACAAGCAGCAGTCAAGATACCTTACAACACCTTTCCTACCTCCAGCATGTGATGGCATGCTCCTCTGCCTCATGCTTAGCTTTCTTACAGCAGCAAAAGCAGGGGACGTGGGGGCAAGAGCATTTTTTACAAAAAATGAAAACGCCACTCTTAGCATATAGGAAGCTCACATTTTTATGATGAGTTTAGAAACAGAAATCCAAACTTCCCAATATGAGAGCCTATAGCTGGTTTGGGCTCCTAAATTCTGCATAGGGCTAAGGAGGAAAGAGCCTGACTTTCAGCGGTGCTGAGCCTGCACTTGCCATTCAGGGCTCTGGCCATGGGTCAGAGGACACCTACCACGGTGTGAGCCATTATTCAGGCATGTTAAAACACTTTAAAACCATTGTGTTGACGATCTCATCGACAGGATTTATCACTTATGCCTGTGTCTGTTACTGCCTTGCACCAGACAGGGTATGCAAGGCAAGGAAAGCTGAAGTTGACAGCAGTCACCTCCTCATCCTCAGCTCCTCTGGAGCACCTTCCCAAAAAGCTAAATGAGTGCATCCATTTTCTACAGGTATAAAGAGGCAAACGTACAGAAAATCTCATCACTAGAGCAGTAAACGCACACAGGAGACATGTCAGATGCTTTATGTATCAACAGTGAAGTGACAGCTTTCCCAGCCCTGGAGAGCGTGCAAAAACCAAGGGGCAAAGATTATGCTTTCTTTAAATATCCACACTCTATGTGGATTTAGCTTGTTCTTAAAATTCATTGCAGGATATATTTAATATTGCTACATGCTCTATTTAAGACTACTATGGATGTGAGTTCTATTGTGCTATTAACCACACACTTTCACAGGCACCACACTACAGCCCAAAATCGCCTAGTCAATACTTAAGGCTAAGAAACACTTCAAAGCTACAGCCGTATCTCAAACCTTACATTACCTCAGACTTTCCACTAGTGAAAAACATGACCATGAGACCAGCTCAGAGAGATGGCAAGTAAGCAGACACAAGGGAGGAGGAAGTTTAAGTGCTTTAAACTAATGAGACTGATTACAAGCTCTACATTAAGCACTGGCACCTTACCGGATTGAACCCCATCTACTTACACACTTACGTCATAAGCACAAGCCTTACAATTAAAAGAAAAAGTTCCTTCTCTTGAAACCTAACATAACATATAGAATACACACCAATTGCCTGTTTTTATTCTTTCACTCCGTCCTGGTCTGAAAGCACTCACCAAATCCAGCTCCCTCACACTCCTTCCTACTCCAGACCAGGCAATCAATGCTTGCACTTCTCTAATGGATACCTCTCTAGGATGCTTCCCAAACCCTATGCCTCCTGCTAGTACCACAGCTGCAGTCCATTCCAAGTGTTATCATATTTAATATGACTGTCTGTGTGTATTTTGTAGGACTAATAAAATTAAAATGGGCTTTCAGGACTTTTCATACAACTCCCAGGAAGTCCAGTTTGTTACCAGCATAGCACTTTGTGGCAGATGTAGGTGTGCGGTGAATCTGCTTTCAAGAATGCAAACCAAGGTGCTATTTTTAGACAAGGTTTCAGGGTTTATATAAATCTGAATAAGACCTTACACACTGTATTATTAGCAGCCCTTGGTTTACATTCCATCCAGAGAAATGCAAACCCATCTCTTAAGAAATTTTAGGACTACTGCTGCATGTTAGAGAGCCGGCAGACCTTTTGAAGCTCCCATTAGGCTTCTGGTTTGTGTGCAACAACCTTGTAGAGAGGGTGAGGAAACTAAGCAAAGTGGAAACTAGGTTAAATTCAGAGAAGCCTGGTGCAGAATTATAAGCAGTGCCTTTAGTCCTTAAGATGAAGCGTGGACAGAGCACATTTTTACCGCACAAAAGCTTTTGGCGGTTTCTGGTGGCTGCTGACATCTGTGCCAAAGTTCCCCTAAGGATGGAGAAATGAGAAGGAAAAAGTCATGCTCAGGAAATATCGAAGTCAGGACATGAAACAGTAAGCCCCAGGAGGGACAGGGACGTGCTTGCAGCTAGCAGAGGGGACAGTCGTGGGAGTATTTTCCCATCAGTAGCACAAACTCCACTGCCTTAGATCAGAGCCTGGATAGCAGTCCCCTTTCTTTGTTTCACCTTCCTCTGCATTTACTTTTGCTACTCCCCAGTCAACCTGAACAGCCAGGACACAGAGCCACAGCAATGTGGGCTGCAGGGGAGCCACGGCTCCAGCTACTGGGTCAGGCAAAACTGTTGGGAGGGTTACTGCAGCCAAGTGACAGGCACCAAAGCAGAGATGCAACACAAGAGCCCATCTTCCCTGCCCTGTGACACCTACAGGACCAAGGCTCTCACAACCCCAGTTTGATTTCAGAGCATCACTGATGTCATTGGTCTACACCAGGCTTCCACACAACAGGCTGATGCCTGTGAAGACTTCGAAAACACAGAAAAATGCTCACCATCCAACCCTGGCCACATGAGTTCCAGTCCTGCTCCTGCAAAATCTCTCCAGTCAGCCCCGTACAATGCACAGCCGGTTTGATGCTCTCCTGTCAGAAATGGCTTTCAGGCTGCTCATGGCAGTATCTCAGATACAAGATGGATGCCACTCCTGGCAGCCTGCCATTCATCAAACCCACCTAGAAACGGCTCTGCTACTGCCGTTTGCAGGCATAAAAAGACCAGCAGGTCTAGTCTAACATTTTTCGTGATTGGGTTATCTGTGAAGCCAGAGCATAAGGTCAGAAAAGAGTGGCACTTTTTCCAAACAGCTCCTTGCACTCAGAAAATAAATACCTATTTCCTATTACCAATGCTGGTGTTTTCAGGCTCATTTAACCTATATCATGCTATTCAGGAAAAACCTGTTGATCATTTCCACAACACAAATTGGCAAATTGGCTGCCATCAGCTGTCCCACAACAAAACAGACCCCAAAGTCCACGGGAGAGTGTTCTCCCCTGGCAGCTTTCTGCAAAGGCTCTTCTAGGACACTCTCTTCCATAACATTAAGCCTTTAAGCCTGACTCTCAATATATTAAACCTCTATTTGCCAAGCATTCACTGCTAGGCCTTTCTAAGAATCATTTTGCAAAGCTTGGATGGCAGTATGTTTTCACAGCTGATGTGGAAAAGCTAGAAACAACATTTCCCAATGAGAAATCTCTGCTTTACAAAGTGTGCACTGTTTCTTAGGGTTAATCTGACTTGCTAAGGGCTGAGGGGCCTGCAGAATTCTTTTATATTGTTGACATAAAATATCTCTGACTGTCTTCATGGTGGAATTGTTCCATTTTCTACTATCTGTACTAATATGGATATCCTGAGGCAGGGAAGAAAAAATAAATCAACATCTAACCTCAGAGCACCCATTGCTGTTGCTAGTGATGGCCCATCTTACGCCATCGGACACTCTGATTAAGATGAACACAAGTTTTCCCTTGCCAGGTGGGAGGAAAACACCGGCAAGATCTGTGCAAGGTTAAGACAGGGCATCTGCCTCCCAAACAGCCAGTGCTTGGAACAACTCGTGACCTTCAGGATCACAGCAAGCGACTCATAATGAGTTTGCTAAACAGCTATCAGTATTACAGCTTATTCATAATACATGAACAGCTTAAGTGGGTCACAGAGACCTGTATATCCCAGCAGCCTGACTCCAACAGCGGCCGGCACTGGCAGCTTAAGGAAAGAATAACAAAGAGGACAAGTATAGAGTACCGCTGTCTCCAGTATATTTTCCCCAGCTTATTGTAAGAGGCAGTGCACGTATTTCCAAAGCCAGCTATTGCATCTGGATCAACGAGTTAAAACAGCTATTGATGGATCTCTCTTTCATAGCTGACATCCAGTTGTACTTTTGCCCCTCCACACAACCCCGCAACATCCTGGCAAGGACTCTGACAGTTCAGCTGTGCACTGCATGACAATGTAATTACTTCTGCTGGAATTTGCTGCCTGGGTATTTCTCTGGATGTCATTTTCATACTACCAGTCCCAGTTCATTTGCTCTGTATCATTTGAGATATTGGAGAACTCTCCTATTTCTCCCCTCCCCTACCCAAAAAATCTTTGAGCTGAAGGTATTTATCTAATTAGATTAGTGTCGCTTCATCCAGGAATAGTCCTACACTGCAGCAAGGTCCTCTCATCCATCCACACACTTTTTCTGCTTATTCTGCATTTCCAAAATGGGTAACCAGAACCTCACACAGCATTTCAGGTCCAGATGAATAATCACCTGGAGCTAAGTCAAGAAAACGGCCTTTCAGCAATACTGGAGGTACACAGTGCTCATTTAGAAGGGACTGTCCTAAGCCAGAGCTCTGTCGTCAAGACAAGCTGGTTGGTTTACTGTGTGGCAGTAGGATCACCTTCCAGAATAAGATGAAGTTTAACAGAAACATTTGCTTTAGGGGTATAAAAATAAGAGATTTCTGTATGGCAATACAGAAGCTCCATTTCACATGGATTGGATTTTCACAGTTGGACTTGCCAGCATCAGTGAAGACGTGGCATCCCTTACGACCATAAAGTGCTGACAAGGGCTGTTCCATGTAGACAGTCAGGTCACTCCCCACTTTTTTCTTTGACAATGTGTCTCTCCTACACTGCATTCTGCCTTGACTTTTCCCGCACTGGTAGTGGTAGGGCTAACTTTCAGTTTCCTTCCTTGCAACCAGTTCAGACCAAAGGGATCAAGAATTACTGGACAAGTATCAGTAAGGCCAACGGCAGAGTAGTGTCTGTCTAATTTCTTTTAGAAACCTACACTAAAACCAGCTGTTTTCTGCACACATTTCAAGCTGCTGCAGCCAGGAAGAATGTGGAAAAGGCTGTATGACAACCCTGTGCCTTCTACTTGTCTAACACCCTCTACTCCAAGAAAGCACCATAGTCAGAAGTTTCTGAATACACTGGCTACAGGAGTCACCCCAAACTACCTGGCAAAAAATATTGGCAAACTTCATAGAAGACCTCAATCAGACCTCTCTACAGGAAAATACATGTATCCCATTCAGTCCATCAGTATCTATTGTTTCTATCAGTTTGTATTTGCCTCTCAAGAGCACTGCTCACTCCAGCTGTTGCTAGCACAGCCACAAGTATTTCCATCAGAGGCTTTTAACAGGTTCAAAGACATGAACTAGTGCATTAAACTTCAGTGAATATCTAGTGACTAGCAATAGCCATGCCACCTCTCCTCTGTAAAATGTCGGAAGAACATGAGATTCATCACTTTTACTATTTTAAGCACAGTGATGACAGGCACACTCAGTACTTGGGTAGATGAAATGCTCCAAAGTGCTTGTACCGTTTGCAAAATTAACTCCTATAGGACTGCTAAATCTCTCTACTTCTACACAGAGGCATGGTCTTCACTTTACTACTAAACATTTAAATTATTTTTAAAAACATAGCTTGCTATTTCTGGAGAGCAGGCCAAAAACTAGCTCTGCCTCTAAACACTTGTCTTTCTAGCCTGGGTTTGCATGGAGATGACCATCTCCATGGCTGCTGGCCTGCAGCTCAAAGGACATCAACCACACTGAAATGCAGAGACATATGCACAAGCAGGATTCTTATCCTGCAAGATCACCCTGGGATACAGGATTCAGCTTCCTGACAGCTCTTACATTAAAACCCTCAGAAAAAGCTAAGAGAAATGCAAAATCAATCACAACACTGTCAACAGCATCCAATTATGCAGCAGTTTTGTTTCGATTTGCTTCAGTGGCCAGCTGGGACTGAGCAGAGATAGATGATTTCATCTTGCCAGAGAACTTCAGTTGGCACCCGGAGACAGGCGCGGATAGCCAGATCCTTTACTATTAACATACATAGTGAACCCTCCAGAAACAAATTACCACAATCATTTTTTAAAGATGATGCCAAATACTGAATCTCTACTGACATGAAAATGAGTTCTGCAAGTCTTGAACGAGCTGATTTTTATATACTTGCTTGGTTTTAGTATTGACTCCAAGTGACAGAAAAATGGCACATTATAGTGTGGTGTAGGTGATCACTGGCCTTGGATGAATGCAAGACCTGACTCAGGCACATCTCAGCCATAAAACATTCCAGGCTGGTTTTTTTT